>JAPDSC010086028.1:49559-60285 GCA_026290005.1 Latrodectus geometricus | reverse complement strand
ATTTTACAGTTATAGTAGCTTGTGAATTTTCTAAAGGTGAAATAATTGATAAATGGGAATGGCTAGAAAAAAATGTTATTCCAACATTATGTATGTATTTAATGTTATTCCTTATTTGTATAGTTACTACTATGGATCATTGAAACATGTATTAGTTTTTAATCTTTTTTTGTAGGTGCTTTTGACAGTGAAGAAGAAATGAGAAACTTTGTTGCTTGCAAAATAGAAAGTCTAGTAGCTCAAAAATCATTTGATACCACTCAAGATCCAGACAGTATGCAATATAAAATTTCATCTTTAAAATTTTCAAGACTTTTTAATATGCCAAAAGAAGAAAAACTAGTAAATTGTGAGCATTTTTTAAGCTTTATATTGAATATTTTTATAAATGGTATATTAAATAATTTCATATCTTTTTTACTTTTTATTATTTTTTTATAAATATTTTTAAAATTTGTTTGCAAAAAATAAATATTCTATTGTGAAACAATATTGAATAATCTAAATTTTGTTCATTTTGTTTGGATATATGTATGTTTTCAAACCAAGAAAATCTAATTTTTGAAATGTGTTCCTTGCTTAATTATTGATTTGATACAAAATAGTTTAGTTATCTGTATTAGATGATCCTATAAATTCGTTTTTAAATGTCTTAATTCAATTTTTGATGTTGCTTAAGAAATAGGTATTTAGTGCTCTTAGATTGTCATGAAGCAATTTAATATCCAACATGTCTTTCAAGAGAACATTTCATAGATGGTGTGCTGTATTCTTGAGTTGCAAGAGAAGAAACTTGGAAAATTTTATAGGATCCATCTTAACATATGTGAATGCAGATGATAGGAAGACAATATTCATTGTCTGGGATTCATCGTGATCTAGCAGTATGACTCTGCTCTTCAGCGTAAAAGGATTCAAAGTCCAGATTTGATCCCAGTTACTGTTAAACTACTGGATATGGGTGTTACATTTCTGAATGCTGTTCTGTCAGGGTTGGTATTTGGGAGTTTCCTAGGTTTCCTTTCTTGTGACATGGAAAGTGGCCCATTATCTGTAATGTCCTCCAAAAAGGCAGTTTTGTAATGGACATTACAATGCCTTATTACAACCTTATACCATTAAGCAGTTCACTACACATCAAAATTATTACTGGAATTAAGTCTTGAATAAAAAAATCCTGCCCTATTACTAGGCTATGATGAGCTTCCACTTAAATAGTTTTTATGGGTTAAGTCTATTTATAATTTTTTAATGTTGACATTAAGAGCAGATGTATACCTATAAGTCCATATAAATATGCACAATGAAAATCTTCTGCATGATTTCAAATATGATTATTCTTTTGAATTTGCATCATGGTAAAGTCTGAATTTATTGACTTACATGAATAGGAATAATAAGTGAGTGTTTTTTTGTGGCGCAAAATCCAAAAGAAGGACATAATGCACTGAACAAATTGATTAAGAATCTATCAAATCAGAAATAAAAGATTTAAAGTGTCATTTATAAAACATTGGAAAACACAATTTTATAACAGTAAAAAGGTACAGCTTTTAAATATACCTAAGAATAAAGGAATAAAGAGAAGGCATTAAAAGCAGTGCAAAACTTTGATAGTCTTTAAAAAAGCAGTGGGATTTGGAGGGGTTACTTCTCCAATCAAGTCTAGTAAATTTAAGACAGTTTTGTGAAAAAAAGGTAAGCTGATGGTGATTAAATCTAAGAAATTCAATCAAGATATGGTGTATGGTTAAAACTTTTTTACAACTTGAACACATGTGCTAATTCATTTAATAAATTATAATTATGCATCAAACGAGTGTGATTGATCTGTAGTTGGAATAAAATAACACCTGCACATCTGTATGAAATAATGTTTCAATTCTGATGAGAGGTTTAATACAGAAAAGTTTGTTTGTTACTGGCAGTTTCCAAAAATTTTGTCAAACAAAATTAGGATAGCCAGAGACTGAATGCTTGATATCAACATTAGTCACTGCTTAGTTAATGAGGTCTTTACTTTCTTTAACAGCAAAGTCATCTAGTTCATTGTCAATAACATCAACATAACTAAGTACCCAGAAAAGTGGAATCTGAAAATCATCATGAGACATTTTATTCATAGCAAAACTAAGATTTTATTAATCTCAGGAATCAAATGCTTAGGAAAATTAAGTTGCTTCACATTGCTCATACTATCAGTGTAAATACAAAATTTACAAATGCAAAAACAATTATGTTTATTCTTAGAATGGCAACTCTTAGAATGGCAACTTAGAATGCTTAGAATGGCAACTACTTCAGCAGAGTAATAGAGTAGATAAAAGGAAGACAATAACTATAGAGAGTAGTGCCTTAAACAATACCACAATGATTATGCCCTTCTGTTTTTGATCCTTCAGTAAAAAAAAGGTATATTCATGGAATTGATTGTGATAAAAGCCATAAATTTGCTTGTAAACTGTGGGAGTAGTATTTTCTTTACTAAACAAAGTAAATTGTTCCAAACAGTGTACTTGTGGGAAATCCTATGGTGGAATACTAAAGTAGTCAGAAATATCAATTAGCATTAAATTAAGATTGGCCTCCTCTTAAAGAGGATGAGTCCTAGCAGAAAAGTCAAGATCGCTGAAAGAGGGATCATTGAAAAATCTTTTTAACGAGGGGTTAATACTGTCAGTTCTTAATGGGTAGTTCAGAGTGGAATAACCCTGAAATAGTAATTAAATAAAAATTTGATGTGTTATAGGTTCTAAGGAGGTATGTTGCAGTCAATAGGTTGTTGACGAGTGAGGTGTGAAATGTTCCACCCCAGTTATGGTAAACTGGGTCTAACAATTTTAGAATAGACTTTGGAGCAGAATCTTATGATACACTGCCATAATCAGTGCTGGATAATATAATTGACTGATATATATTGCAGTGATGCTCAATTAGTTAGAAGTGTTAGACAGAATTTTTAGTATATTAAAAGATTTTTCGCGCTTCTTGTACAAATTTAATATATGAGGCAAATAAGTCTCTTATTAAAAATTACCCCAAGGTATCATATCTTGTTAACAACAGCAGTGGAAACATCATGGAGTCAGATATTGGTATCAGAATGGAAACCTCATTTCCTTAGAAAATAGATGCAGCCACTCTCTTTTGTTGAGATGGAATGGGTATTTTTATCATACCAATAAAAAAATCATGATTTACAACTATCAGTGGATTGCACAACTGTCATTAGTTGCAATCATTCAATTAATTGTACATCTGAACCTTGAAAGGTTAAATCTGTAAGTCAATATAAAGTGTTACTCTTAACATAAGGAGATAAGACGCCCGTGAATTTTAAGTGATAAAAAGCCCGTGAATTATAAGTGATAAAAAGTGCCATACAAAGTACACTGCTTTAAGGATTGCCCTTCGCTTTAATGAATGTTTTAAGCTATTATTAAAAGGCAGACCCAATATGCACTTTAAAATGTCTTTTCTTTAGATTTAGAATAAAATGTGGTAGATTGCCATGGAGATCAAACCCATGTAATGCCCAAAAGATTCCATAGCACCAGTTACAATTGTAGGCCTTAATGTCTAAAAGATCAACACAAGATGGTTCCTAAGAATGAAAATGATTCTAATATCATATCCCTGTTTAATAAATTTGTCTAATGTAGATCTGCCATGATGGAAACCACTCAACTGGTTAGGAATAAATCTGTTATTTTTCTAAATAATAATAATATTTAAAAAAAAAAAAAAAAGACATTTTTGGTGTTTCATCATCTTACAAAGGTAACTTGTTAAGGCTATAGGACTAAAACTTAAAGTATCTTTTCCTTTCTTTTAAAATGGGGATGACAATACCTTTTTACCCCACAAAAGGGAAAATATTTTCCTACCAAACTATTGAAAAATCTATTTTTTAAAAAAAAAAAAAAAAAAAAAAAAAAAAAGATATTGGAAAGAGAAATTGGTTTTAGATAGTGAATATAATACCAGTTTCTCTTTCCAATATCCTTATAATAGGAAGGAAATTCCATTTGAACCTAGGCTAGAATTATGGATCCTAGATAGAGCCTTTTGCAGCTTATACATGCAAAAATCCCAATTGTAAGGTAACTGTTTGAAATCATTCAAATTGATATTGGCCTGTGTGCTTAATACAACTCTTATTATATTCTTGGAAAAAACAAATGTAAGAGTCAGGCACACCAGAAAAAGCTTCTCTAATTTTATTAACATCCTCAGGATTAGTGCTAGTAGCCAAAATCAAAACAGAGTACTCTTGGTACTAGTCATTACCTGCTTTCATAACTTTCCAAACAAATTTGCTAAAAGTACAAGAAGTGATAGATGCATAGCATATCCAAGAGTCCCTTTGGCTAAGAAGATGAATCTTCATGACAATACCTTTGTTTTTTTAAAGGCAATTAGATTGTCAGTAGTAAAGTACCAGGGTTTTCACAACTTATGAGGATTATTTTGGGATTGCTATTTCAGCAGTTTTCATATTAATCTTTTCGACTTGAATAGCAGCTTTATCAATATCAGTGTTATTGATCATTTCATCTGCAATAACTGCCAGTCAACAAAAGAATACTGATCTGCCTTGTGGTATTTAAAAGTGGCAGGTCATAACCCATTATTACCTGTACCGGAAAAAGTTATAATTAATGGAAAATAATCTATGTTATGCTGATCGTTTTCAGTAGTAAAGTCCAAATAAGGTAATAAAATGGAAGAACAAACAACCAAATATAAGGAATGGAAAGTTTAAATAGGGCCATGAAAGTGAGTTTTTTTATCGTTATTCTCCAGAGAGAGGCAGTAATCAGAAATCGACTGCTCAATCTACTGACCACGAAAATTAGTATTAATATTTTCCCAGAGTACTGTGATTATTTAAGTCATCGATTAAAACATAAAGAGCAGAAAGTTGATGTATCAATTTATTTAACTCATCTTGGGAGATGATACTGCAAGGCGATAAAGGCAACAGGCAGTGAGTGATTAAAAAATTATTGTGTTGTGGTAGTTATTTGAAGCCAGAATACGAAGCCTGATAGATACAGTATCATTAGATATGTCCCTTTGATGAATCGTAAAACCTTGTATTTTACAAACAGCATGATATTTCAGGTTCATTTTTTGGAAAGTGGGGCAAGTAGTAGAATCTTTAAGATTAAGTCTTTAATGTCAGATATATATACACTGAAACCATAGCAATTCAGAGAGAAAAAGATCTCTTTTGTGAAAGGTTCTTTTTATGATAACATGATCTGTTTGTGCAAGTCATTTCATAGTTGTCAACATCAATATCTATGTCATTGACTATAGTTTTCTATAGGAATAGTGGTTTTAAGAATAGTAGCATTTGATTAATCTTTAAGTTCTCTTTTTCTTCTATCAGAATCATTCGTTTCTTGTGGCTTTATCAAGATAGACTTTTCCATAATAGATAGCTTTATATCAGGTTTACTTTGTGACACAAGTTTAAGAATGGTTGTATTGTTAAAACGTCAGTCTGCACAACTGTCTTTGTTATTGATATTGTCTTATTCAGTACAAAGGCACACTATTTCTGAAAGCGATTTGTGACATAATGACATTATTTTAGCTTCTTGATATAAGATTTTTTGTGTTGCTTTTATCCTTTGAATTTATTTTTCATGTTGCCAATGTAAGTAGTTTAAGAAGATGTACTGTGATTTTCTTTACAGTTTATGGAAAAGGGCTCAAATTTGCAGTTAATTTCTAGTATTCCTGACTTCAGCATTGAATCTAAGTAACCTTTGATCTGCAGAACATTTTAAAATGTCTAAATCAATTACAATTGAAGCACTGTATGGGGTTTGGAATATTAGGTGTGTTAGGCTAGTTCAAATAATCTGTTTTTATTGAGTGGAGGAGGTTAGGACAGTCAAAATTTAATATCAATCTTTTAATTGGGAAATTCTCTTCACCATGACAGTTTGTAATTCAATAGACATTGCAAACTCTTTGGTTATTTAGTTCTGTCAGAATCTCAGTTTCAGACACTGTTAAAAGGTCTTTCTCTGAAATTACTCCATTGCTTTGATTAAATGTTTTATGGCTTTAGCCTTTGATAAATATTTCTCCAAAATCCTTAAAAGACAAGAGGGACTTTGATTGTTGAGCTGATGAAGTTTCTATTAGTAGTTCCCCAGATCTCAATTTTTTTTAAATGTTACTTTTTAATGTTGTTTTGTATCAATATGAACTTTCGGTAATCATTTCCAAATTTTTTAAACTTACTAGCTAATTGTAAGGAGTTAAGGCCCTCATCATAACCTGAATTTCTTTGGACCCATGAGAAAGAAATGTGTTTACCCCAATTGGTCCCCCCCCCATCACTGAGCCCAACAAGGGAAGATGGTTACTGGTTCTGGTGACAACCAGCTTTTAAATTTTCCTTAGAGGTACTACCAAAATACAGTACTACATGCTAGGAAAAGGATTTAGCACCCAAGATGTGAGACTAGCTTTACACCACAAGGATATATTCCTAACATATCACCAGCCTGACACATTGCAGCCACACATCTATTTCATTTCATCTACAAAGAAGTCTGAACAAAAGAGAATGTAAAGGACCTCAGAAAACCACAATTTCCCCTTTGTGAGATGCAATACACAGCCAACATATGGGGTAAAAGTCCAACAGTAACAAAGAAAACAAGAACACCTGGTAGAAACTGAATAACTTGGTGAAAAACAAGCTGGAAGAGAAGAAGAAAAATTAAAAGACTGGAATAGAAAGAAAAAAAGTAAAGAAAGATGCGATAACTCAAGATTATGACATTTATATTTACTTAAAGAAGGTGAACTTCCTGTGAAGGGGAATAGGAATTATAAATAGCCACCTTTAATATTGTTTTATTTACCTAATTGTGTTTTGTCTGAGGGGAAGGAATTTTTATTTAAAAATTTCACCTTCAAATGCCCATAAGATAGTATACTTGCAAAATTTAATAATTTTTCTACAAAGAAAAATATCATTACATTAAGGAAAAGAGTTCAGAGTTCTGTAAAATGAAAATTATTTAATTAATTTATAAGTAAAAGACATTAAAGAAAGAAAGCTATTGTTTTAAATATATATAATAAATATGAAGTGAATCTTATTTTTTTGTAATTTTTTTTACTTATTTATAAAGAAATGAAAAATCATCTATAGTTTTTCTTTAATGTATAAAATATCTTCAGTTTCTCTTATGTTATAAATTTTGTTTATCAATTAAAATACAATTTATTCTTTTAATGGGAAAGAAAATGGGGAATAATAGATTTGGTTTATAATTTTATGTCCATCACTAATTTTTCATATTATTAAACATAAAATAAATTATGATGATATCTTAATAATTGAAATTGATGTATTTTTCTTGTTAAATCTGAAATGTATTTTATGCTGAATGATATATTATTCATACTCTTAGTTTCCTATAAGTTGTGATCTTGGAAATTTTTTAAGGAGCTGGACTATATTTTTTAACATCAAATTATTAAGCAACAGAAATATCCTTTTCAAAATGAAAATAGTTTTAATATGGTTACCACTATGTTCATATATATTGCACTAATAGTGTTTGATTTTACTAAGTGAGACATAAAAACAATTTTTATTTTGTAGAAAAATAAACGTAAATATATAGACAATGGGAATAAAAGCAGAATAAATATAGTTTAAAAACAGTATTAATATTTATTTGACAGCTACAAATTCGCATATTTTGATTAACTTATAAAAAATTTGTTTTGATTAGGAATAAAAAAGAAACATTACAATATGCTTACAATCTACTTAAATTATAGAAATCTGAAGTTTTTAAAAGATAAATATCTTGCAAACAAAATGCTTAAAATCTCTATGTACTAATCTGATTTTTTTATTCTGCATATACTTCATTTTTTTTTTTTTGGTTGCATTCAGCTTGTTTAATGCTGAATTATATTCTTTAATGTAATTAATTAATAAATTTAATTAGTTTAATCCTTATAAAAATCACAAAATATTTACTCAAGAGAAGATTCTATTGTAAATGGCAATGAACAGAATTTGCATCATTTCTAAAGATAAGTCAATCAAATCATGAATTTCTTATAAAAATTTTTAAACTGCTATTTCATTTTATAAATCATCTGTTAAGGTTGTAAAGACAATTTTTTTGATTTATGAGCATTAAATGCTGTATAGAAACTTCAGAAATTAAAATTTTGTTTTTGATTTCTTAAGTATATTAACCATGCTGGTAGCTGAAATGTTAGTGCTATAGCCATGCCAACGGATATTGATTAAGACATAAAAGTTCATTGTCTAATTAATAACTTCACATTATCGAACTACATATCATTTTTCTTATGGTTGACAAAAATTGCTATCATTTAGGTTTTATACTATATAAGCAGTGCTTCTCAGACTGCCCTTCAATCTCTCACATACAAATGCCTGCAATTTTTTTCTAGTTTCATTTTTATTTAATTTACAAAAATTCTTTGAACTGTTTTTTTTTAAAATTATTTTAACATTCTGAATTTTTAATTTTTTTTAAAAATTTATCTCTTTATAAAAGATATATTATTGAATCACTTCATTTGCTTCTTACTTTTGTAATTTTTTTCATCTGAGAAGAAAAAGGTTTATTTTAATATGTTCTGATTAAAATGCATTTAGCTGTAGTTTTTCTGATAGAAAATTAACTTGCTTATTAATTTTTTTCATTCTAACCTTTAGTAAATATGGATGGTTTTGTCTTCCAAACCTTTTGTGAAAATTTCCAAAATTCATTTTCATCAAAGTTAATTATGTTATGTTCATCAATTTTGAGACTTGTTTTGCCTTTTAAATATAAGTTTAGTATTCACATATTGTGATCTCTAATGCAATATATTTGTTACCTTTATTTATTTTTTAAAAATTTAATATTGAAATTTTGTATAAATAAACTGCTAGTTTGAAATTATGTATAAAATAAGTAAATATTTATCCGAAGATTTGCTTATAATTAACAAATATCAAATATGTTTTAATAGCCACAATATCTATGTATAATCTATCTATACACAATATCTAATATAATAATTACATTATGAACTTTATTTTATATTTTTTGTTCCACTTTTTGTTTATTTTTTAAATTATATCTTGTGTTAAATTATGCCATTAATTAAAAACAAAAGTGTGTGGTATATCACATTTTTACTATTAAGTTTTTGATAAAATATTTTATATAGAATTCAGTGATTTCTTTTTGATAAATCTTTTTCTATATAATCTTGAAATTTCATTTGGTATAGTAATAACAGTATATATTTTTACAAACTTTATATTTGTCTAATTATGAGTCCATTTAATGGATGAGACTTGGGAGGGAACTGGTAAAGCATAAATTTTCATTCTACTTTTATTTTAAACTAGATACCAAAATTCTGCTCCCCCCCTGCTTTTTTTTATAAAACAGACAGATTTTTTTCAAATTATTTGTATTAAAATAAAGTTTTAAGACAGTGAGAAATTGTTATTACTAGTGATTAATTATGTATTGTAACATTTATTTTTAAGTTGAAGGAAGATATCAGCTATTTTATGTAGCATTGAAATCTTTTACTAAGTGAGATAAAAGGAAGACAGTATATATGTTAAATTACATATTTTAAATAAAAAATTTTATTTTTAATAATAATTGGTTGTCAGTATTAGAATACTCAAAACATGTTAATTTGGGGAAAAAAATTGTTTATTTTTTAAGCAAAGTTAAAATTATTGGCATCAATTATCCATTCTTGTTTCTAATTCTATAAATAAAATTGTGTTTTATAATTGAATTAAAAGAATAATAAAGCAAAAATTTGTTATTTCAAAGTTATTTGTAATAAAATTGTACATTTCAAATGAGACATCTTTCATTGTTTTTGATGGGCTTTACTTAAAACTTTTTTTGTGCAATTTCTATTTGTTGTGTAAAACTTATAAAAACATTTTGTGTATTGATTTAATTTAAAAGTAAAGTAATTTTATTTTCTTAATTATATAGATTATTCCTGTTGTTTCTGGAAGAAAAAATTACCTTGTCAAGGTTGGCTTTATCTTAGTGTAAATCACATGTGTTTTCATTCTCAATTATTTGGTAAAGAAATAAAGTTGATTGTGAGATGGGTAGACGTTACAGTAAGATTAATATTTTTCTACTTTTGATTTTCCTGAAAAACAAAATGCACATAACATCCTTCTTTTTGTATTTATAAATTAACTATTTATTTATTTTTATTTTCAGCAAATTGAAAAGAATGATTCTTTGGTTTTTCCTGATAGCATAAGTGTGCTAACTAGAACAAAAGAGGTATATAAGTTTTTTTAATCAATATTTTTGAATAATGAATTTCTTTATTGCTAAACATTGTTTTAAAAACTTAATTGGCTATTTTTTGTTTCACTTTATTTATTTCTTAAATTATATCTTTTGTTAAATTAAGTCATTGACTAAAAATGAAAGTATGTGGTTAAATTATTTTAAAATTTAGTTTTATTTCTTGAATTTTATTGTTCAATTGTATTAACCTTTATTAACTTTTCACTATTTTCTTTTACAGTTTCATTTTTCCATGTTTTTAAAATTAGAAGAAACATTTACACTAATGCAACAACTTGCAAACCTAGCCATGAAAAAGTAATTTTTGTTATTTTATTTTTGAAAGTTATGAAAATAACTTTATTTTT
>JAPDSC010086028.1:28393-44057 GCA_026290005.1 Latrodectus geometricus | reverse complement strand
TATATATATATATATATATATATATATATATATATATAATATATATATACTTCATACATACATAGATACATGTATATTGTAAGTAATTATGCTTAAAACGGCTTGTTTTTATCTTCTCTCTCATATATATATTCATGAAAAAGCACGATTTTTTAAGCATAAATGCATACAAAATTCTAAACAGTTCTTGCTAATATATATAACCATCAACAAATTACATCATTTAGTAAGGAAGGTGATTTCAGTATACCTAAAAAATTTTGCGTTTTTTAATCTTTTCAATGCAATATTAATTTCTGATTTTTTTTTATCTTTAGTATCAAATCTTTTAATATCTTAGCATAAATTATGTATATATTTATTGAACAAAATCTAAATATAAATTATTGTCACACAAAATATAGAATAACATATTGGTAATTTATTATGTAATTTTATTTTTTAATTTTTAATCTTAATATATTATTCAATTAAGTTCCACAGATTCTTGTTTTTACAAACCTCTAATTTACAAACACTCATGATTTTATAAAGTATTGGCTTGTTCCTATCAGAGTCCCAGAAATATAATGATAATTTTAATTGCTATTTACAAACAAAATTTTTGGAAAATTTTTTTTATTAACTTGCTGCATTTTCCAATTGAAATTTTTTCTTTTTTTAAAAATAAAATTATAATTTTTTTGTTTATTTTTATATTCTAAATGGTTGAAAACTTAGATTGATATTATTATTGGAAAATCATAAATCCTTTGAATTGTGGGTAATTAACTGCAATATTAAGTATTTATTAATCAGTGTAATAAAGAAAAACTTACAAAAATCAAAATTGTTGAAAATGGAAATTGAAAGAAAATATTTTTTATGTGTTCTAGTATGATTTATGTCAGTTGATTTTGAACTATTAATAGGCATCAGCTTCAAATGTAATTTTTTTCAACAATTTAAGACTTTTTGAATCTGGACTCAGATATGATTTGTTATTAGATAAGAATTATTAGATGATTAAATAATTGAGAACATAATAAATGACATTGAAAAGCCTTTCTAGTATGAAACATGATGAAAACTTACTTATACAATCATCTGCAAAACAAACAGATGAATGGCTATTAACAGAGGAAGTCATATTAAATAATAAGACATATAAAGTCATTATTTAGAGCACTAGAGTAAATAATAATTTTAAGATCTAATAGTTATTTTTCTGTTTTACAAACTTTTAATTTTAAGAGTTATTTTATTAATCCCTACATATTCATAAAAATGACCATCCACTGTAATTTTGGAAATAAAATACAAAAGATATAATTTAAAATATTTTTAATAAATTTTTTGAGTATTCAATTGAAAATGTGTGCATGTGTATAATACACAATACTGAGATTATTTAAATGTATATTATTTAATTGAAAATAAATGTATTATTTTATGATTATAATGTAATAAATTTATTTGAACTATATTATTCATGTTACAATTTTTAATTCATTAACAGTGAAAGTTTCGATCGTACAAAATGCTTTGTTTGAACTTTTTAATCCAGAAGCTATAACAGAATTACCTGAAGAAAAGAAGAAATTTGATTTATGGAACCATCATTTTTCTGAATATGGAAGGTTAGTAAGTTTTCCCATATATATTTATCTCTAATCACATAGCCATTGGAGATCATCCAGTATTGATCCTAAATCAGTTATAATAAAGATTAAGATCAATGTATAGTATCATAAAACAATAGCTTAAAATTTCTAATTTCACACTGAACATAACTGTTTGTTGGGGTTTGAAATACATTTTTAACTAGGTTCTGGTCTAATTAGCCCTTGTGTCTAAAAATGACTAACAGTCTAAATCATTTGCTAGTACGTATACAGTAATCACTGCAATTAACAGTTTGGAAAATTTAGAGAAATGAATAGTCAATCAAAGAAGAAAGTTACTATCAACTGTTAATTATTTTCCTTTTAGCAAAAAATATAGCACATAGTGTTTAAAAACTTTTCAGATGACCTAATTGATGTTTCAGAAACATGAAACAAAAGAAATAATATAATATTAACAAAACAGTGATTGAAGAAAAACTTACGCACAACTGACTTGAAAAAGAAAGGATAATTTTTTTAGAATAAAGATCTAAGGAAATTAACTGGCAAAATTTGAATAAAGAACTTCATATAATAATATTAATATTAAAGAAGGATTTTATAAAGAAATAGAATTGTTTTTCACTCTTCTCTAAGCTGAATCAAAAAAGTCATATTTTTAAAAGAAATTGTTATTGAAAGAAGAAGAATTATTTTTTAACATCAACTGTTTATTTTTATTAAGTTAGATCTCTTTAATGAATACAGTAAAATCCAAAATTTATTACTGGTGATTATTATTAGTGATATTGTGTGAACAATTAATCTTACCAACACTGTGATTTATAAGCATTAAAACAATGAAAAGAATGAATGTAAAATAAATTTCATTTTTTGTTTTTAAAAAAAAAAAAAAACATCGAGGAATTTTTTTAAGGATTTGCAAACCATGCTAATTAATCTAAGCTGATACAAGGTAACTAATAAAGTTCTTGCCATTCTTAATGACTCCCCAAAATAGATTTATAGGAAGTTTAACCTGTTGTTAGTCCTCGAATTAATCTACTGCATCCGATATTTTTTGCCAACGTGTCTCTTATCCCTTTTCTGTAAAGCTCTGGTTTTGGACACAAAGAAGCTCATGAGTGCTTGGTACAAGTCTGCTTCATTAGCCTGGTCTCCCATTTGAATTTTTCAAATCAGTGTCTTGCATTACATTTTCTCACATCACTATATCCAAACACTTGGTACATTTATTGATTTGATTGAGTGGTTGATAAGAATGCTTTAAAGTTGCAAAGCAATCAAGATCCTTAAACATTTTTGTCTTCTCTACTATATGAGTTATATTTGATAA
Source organism: Latrodectus geometricus (assembly GCA_026290005.1). Taxonomy (NCBI): domain Eukaryota; kingdom Metazoa; phylum Arthropoda; class Arachnida; order Araneae; family Theridiidae; genus Latrodectus; species Latrodectus geometricus. The sequence goes on along the minus strand of JAPDSC010086028.1, from coordinate 41,114 downwards.
AAGTGTGTAGTTGATCTTCTTTTATAACTACTGGTGTTTCTATTCTTGAACAGTAGGTTTCTAAACTACATAATACATTAATTTGCATACTTATTCTAACTTCATTCAATGGCAAGGCAAAATTGGCTAAAATTTTATTGGTTACCTGCTACAATTTTATGAATTTTCATTGAATTGGAAATTATCAGAGAAAAAAAGATGAGAATAGTTACATTAAAAGAAGGGATTTAAAATAAAGTGATGAATGTAACACAATAGTCATTGATGATTAAGATTTTTCAACACTCTAGTTTAAATAAAGGAAAATAATTATTTTAATGAGATAAAATTCTAGTTGATTATTTAGTTTGCGTATTCTTTTTCATGGTATGGTACTTGTTGATAAATGAAATTTAATTTGTAAAAATGCCTTTTAGCTATTAACAGTGTTCAATTTTAGATATTTAAATTTAAAATGCTTTTATAATTTGATTATTTGCATAATACAATATTTTTATTTCTGGAAAAAAATTTATAAATTATTAAATGCTGTATGGTAGCTATATTTTAGAATCTTTTGCTATAGCTTATGTTATAAACTCTCTTTTTTTCACTCAGTTATCATATAGATGTGTTTATGTCAGGTTGCTTATTAAACAGAAGTTATTGTAATTTGTTGATATAACATATGCACTTAAGGATAACATACTTTTAAGTATAATGTTCTTAGTTAAATTATAAATATGCAAATGAATATTTAAATCTTTTATTATTGTAAAAGTCTTTAAAAATAGTTGTATTTTATAAAAATGTGGTTAAGTTATTTAATTTAAATAAGGGCAATGTAAAATAATTTATAGTTTTATTGAACTTCTATATTAATTCCAAGTTTTCAGTTATAAAATTTTTTTATTTAGAGGAATTTTGAGTTACCGTACTGTTAAGGATCGAGAGTTAATTTTAAAAGGAATACCTGTGAAACTCAGAGGTGAACTGTGGATGCTATATTCTGGTGCTATTAATGAGGTAATTTCAATACTATAAATGCACTTTGGGAAATAATTTTTATTAATTTTTTCTATCATTAAAAAATTTTGAGAAGGAATTTTATAGAATCTGTTTATTATATTAAAAACACTAATCTTAAAAGCATACTTAATTACAGATTAATTACATTGAATTTTTTTTTAATTTAAATAGAATTTTTTTGCATTCATAATTTCACAAAAATACTAAAAGTATTGTAATAACAAAATGAAAAATTTAATATTATTTTCTATTTTAGCAGAGAAATTTCTCCATTTGCTTTTATTTTTCATTGTTTATTTTTCATTGAAGTATTTAATTATTTACATATTTATGATCAGTAGTTGAAACATATCTATAAATAATATAGATATGTCAAAAACTTTTGATCAGTTGACAAATTATTTTTATTAAAAGAATAGGTATTTCTTGTACTGTTGATTGCAGTTTTTATAATACCATTAAATATTGTGTACTTATGCATTAGTTAATATCAAGTTTGTGTTAAATTTTTTAATGTCTTTGCACTTTTCTTTGTTTTATTTTTTGCTTTTTGTTTATCAAGTATGAGTAAAATATATACAATTTGGAAATAAAAGGAGTCTTTAATTTCTTATGAATGGTAATATCCGCATTAAGTTAATTTTTAATTATAATTCACATAAGTTAATCTCTTATATGAAGTTAATATTCACATTTGCCTTGTGTTTTGATTAATTTCCATATTGAAGTTCCTTTTTTTTAAAATGTAATCTCTTTGAAATCCCAGGATTTTCAATGTAAAATAAATAATTAAATATAATGTGTATCATTTTTCCAATATAGTAAAATATTTTATTTTAATAATGGAACAAATAAAATTAGTTTGTCCATTAATTTCAAGCTTTAAGAGGCATTATTATTTTAGTGATTTACTCTATATTTATATCAAAAATTCTTAATTATATTTATAATTTCATCAACATTTAGGTAATCATTCCTTATTTTCCATGAAAAAATGCTTTCTCACTATAATTGATTGTAAAATTATTTAGATTTATATTTTTTAAAAAAAACACTAAGGGTAAATTTGTTGTTAGTTTAGATAATTTTTATATTTCATTAGAGTGAAATGCAATTTTAATTAGAAATTTTTTTTTAAATGGATAAATATTTTTATTTATGTCAAAATAAATTAAATATAGTATTCATTTGACGTGTCTTTGTTCTATCATTGTGTTTCTGTTGTGTTTATACAACATATAAATGTAATGAAAAATATTGAATATATATTACATTTATGAAATGTTTTGTTGTAGAGAAAAAGAAAATAGTTGAAAAGAATTTCTTAAGTAAAAAAAAAAAAAAAAATGTTTACAAAATCTTGTTGTGTTTTTTTTCTATATTTATAATACAATAAAAATATTGAAAATTAAATTTAAAAAATTGCTTAAAAATAAATTATTGGGTTGTTCGGAAAGTCATTTTGTTTTTCCTCAACCTGAATCAGGTTTTTCAAGAAAATACCAACCACTTTACGGGTATAAATCATGCTACGACCAGAAACATTGTAAAAGGTACTGGATTAGAAATGACAATATACAACTCAATAAAATATTTATTCCCTATATGTTTTTCATTTACATATAAAACGAAATAACTTTCCGAACAACCCAATATATGAAATTAAATTGTTAACTAATATTTCAGTATTGTATTTATTAAAAAATCTTGCTTTGTTTAAATAACTTAAATTGGTAGTCTTGTTTTTGTACAAAATAATCCTTTATTTGTAATTTAAATTAAAAAATAATTTTTATTTCCTTATTAATATTTATTGTCTAATGTGTGGTTGTGGCATAATATAACATATTTTTTAAGTATATGATTGCAAAAATTACTTGCAAACACACGTAAATTTTCTTTCTTTTTTTTTTTGTCTAAAATTGCGTAATGTTGAATATTTTTCAAAATATTTATAGCTGCTTGGAATTATAAATTAATGGAATTATAACGGAACTATAATTATTTAAGATCATTAGAATTTTCCTAATTTACTTATTGTTTATAAAATAATACTGGAATAACAAATGCAAATTGACTTTTGCTGGGAAAAATAAATGTTCAATGTTAAAAAAATAAAAAATATATATAAATAAATAAAAAACGGTTGAGTAAAGCCTTTTAATTTCTTTGATTTATAGCTTTCTGGAAATAAAATTATAATAAAGACAGTGAAGTTATTAGTGAATGTTTTGTGTTTTTATGAGGGAGTTTTGAAATCTTTAATTTATAATTTAAATGTGTAATAAATTTATATCTAAATGAATTTTTATAAAAGGGAATTTCATCAAAATATGATAAGATATCTTGTATATATTTATTTTATAAAATATTGAACTCTCCTTAACCATTTTTATTACATATTTTTACTCGCATTTTCTGTATATCACTTAAACTTTAACTATTAATTTAAAAATTAATAACAAAATTTCTGGTTTGTTTTAAAAGCTTACTCTAGTTACATTAGGAATTAAACATTCAATCATTTGTTTCACTACTGTTTAATAATAAACTTCGTATGGTGTTATAAGTTAATTCCCATTTGATATTACAAATAAAAGTTTGTTATAATATTGTATAATAATAAATTTTCTATATTTTATCTTAAAAGATGACAGTTTATCCTGGATATTATGAGTGGTTGGTACAACAAAGTCAAGGAAAGCAAAGTATTGCTGCTGATGAAATTGAGAGAGATCTCCATCGTTCTTTACCAGAACATCCTGCTTTTCAGTCTGATATTGGAATTGATGGTCTTAGAAGAGTTTTGACCGCATATGCATGGAGAAACCCTAGTATTGGTAAATATTTACATTGTTATAAATACGAGTGTGGGTTGAAATTTGATGTTCACATGCTTTTACAGCACAAATGAAATGATCTTGAGAAGCATACCAGGTGGAATAGGGAAGGTGACATTCCTCTTCTGTACAATTTCCCAGAGTTGAGGATGTTGAATTCATCCAGTTTATTTTGAGAAGCCAAAATGTGGATATTTTTCCTAGTTCAATGTCAACATGAATTAAACAACTGTCATGGAATTTTTAACTGAACTAACTAAAAAAAATTACTTCTCTACTGAGATTCATGGTAATTTAAAAATTGTTTATAATAATGATGCTGTCTATAGATGATATATTATGTCTACCATAAATTAGTGAGTAAAAAAATTTGTGAATGTGAATCTAAATTCTATAATTTATGAAGCAGTCTATGGATATCTAATCTTTATCACTGACAATAAACATTGCAAACTTGTCATCTTAGTACAAAAAAAACTCTAAAACACCTGAGATATCGAGTTTATCATATTTGAGGCAGCCTGGAGTCAATAATTTTTTAACGTGATAATACTTGCCTTTACATCTTATATGCCATTGCAGAGACTCTAAAACTTGAAATTTGAAACAAATCCACATTCTTTTTTCTGTCCATTTTCTTTGCTGTTTTTATCATTTTCTTCTACTGAGATCTTGATTTATGAAATGATGATATGAAGACAGCTGTTAAAACTTGGATTCAAGAAAAAGCCAGAAGAATTTTTCTGTAACAAAACAATTATATATATATATATATATATATATATAATTTATTTCATCAGTTATTAGCTTTAATGTGAACTGTGTTGAAAAAAAATGTATGTTATTAAAGGTTGAGTTTTGATGCATTTTTTAAGAAATAATTCTACTTAATGCATTTTTTGTTTGATATTGCTATTTGTTGTTAAGGTTCTCAAAAACATGTGCATTTCTTTTCAACCTACCCTTGTTGATAGCAAATTATTAGGTAATTTAATTGCCATATTTATTAATCAATATATAACACAATATTGTAAATTTAAAATGTTTTATTGATCATAACTTTTTTATTTTGATTTTTATCTTGCTATTGTGTTTTCTCATCAATTATGTTTACAAATTCAACTTTCATTTTTATTATAGATACTTTAGTTTTACCTATTGTAATTATTCTGAATTTACTGGAATAAATATCTAACAATCATTTAAATAAAATATTATATGCTTACAATATTCAAATATTATTAATATTTTTTCTTAGCAGCTCATTTTTTGTGTTCATATATTTATACTGTTATAAATAATTGCATTAAAAATGAATTTTTTTTACATTATAATTTTCATCTGAAATTTAACTTAATGTAAATTTAAAAACACAAAATAAGAAAATATAAAAATATCGAAAAAGCAAATAACTGTTTAATATAAAAAAGTTAAAATTAATGAAAGCATAATGTAGATATATTAAATTGGTTTTAATATTAACTTTTTCAGTTATTTTTTACTTACATTAATGTTTGTAAGTGATTTTTAATAATTTGATATTATCTTTTTCTATAAAATTAGTATTTGTGTGAAACTATGTTGAGGAAGGATCTGAGCTAAATAAATTTCTCACATTATTCTTCAGGATATTGTCAAGCTATGAATATTGTAACATCAGTTCTTCTCATATATGCATCTGAAGAAGAAGCCTTTTGGTTATTGGTTGCTATTTGTGAAAGATTACTGCCTGATTATTTTAATACAAAAGTTGTTGGTGCATTAGTTGATCAAGGTAAACAGTCATGTATAATTTATTTTATGGAAATTTTTAGTTAGGATGAAAAATTGCACATGAGATTGATAATTTATTTATGTTCCAAAGTAAATAATGCATAGTTGATAATCATTGTGCTTTTATTGAAATTTTAGAAAGCTATTATCATATTATCTTAAAATATTAAATATAATTGCATCAAATAATTGCATTTGTTCAAGTGTTATCTATTTTGTCTTCTAAATATTTTGGTTGTTCCCATAGTGTTTGATTTCATTGTAAAATAATTAATAAATTTATTTACTGTTATAAAAATGAAACATTTGCTTTTTTTATATTTCTCTATAAAGTTGAAAACTATTAGAATTATTTTCTGATGAATGGATTATTGTTGCTATTTATAATTCTTGGCATAACTAGAAAAAACAAATATTTATAATTGAAATTGCTTTTGTTGTTCTTCAAAATATTATCAATTTATTTTTGATGTGTATAAATCAATTTACAAAGCACATTTTCCTTCATGTTTGAGCTGCCACCAAATTATGCATTTATTCTGTTTCTTCAAAAGTTGAAAATTGTTCACCATTTTTAGTTTTAATGTGTGGTAATCAAATATGTCATTGAGTGCTAAGTTAGGACTGTATGGGGAATAATCTATCATTTTGCTGTTTTACCCTCTCAAAAATTCCTTTGTTTTAGCTGATATGATAAGCTATAATTGATAATGATGAAGGATTCGCTTCTGCTATTCTTGAATTTCTTCACAACAAATGATCATAAAATCATTTGTATCTACCACAACAAATAATTTTTAGTAAACAAATGAGCATATACCATTCAGTATTGACTCTCTATTTTGCTCTAACATCATTGTTGCCACATGCCCTGCAATGCTGACGAAACAGGCAACCATTTGCTTTGATGTGCTTTATTAACAATTTATTTGTAAACGGATTAACATGAACAACTATTGTTAAGTTTGGTTGGTCTTGCAAGATTTTTACAATCAATATCTATTTCATTTTTGTTTGTAGGCATAAATATTTTTCACCATTATACTTTACATAACTTCCATTATAGTTATTTTAGCCGCTTAGGACAAAGATTATTACAGTCTTTCTGATGTGTTGTGATTTTTTTAATACGTAGTATAAATTCTGTGTAGCTGTTATATGCAGCGTTTGATACACTATGAACATATTTTTTAAACATTTCTTTGCACTAATCAACATGAGGCTTCATTTGAGTGTTTGTTTGATTATGAAAGATCTAACGAGAATAAATTTGCTTGCTTCATCAAAAAAGCTTATTCATGCTTGCTATACTATTGTTGTTTGAAAATGCCACAATTTCACTATGTCACATGGAGACCTTGCTTTATCCATTCACACACAGCATTGACATTTCCAGGAAGGAGAACCAGTTTCGAATGATATTCTTGAAATTCATACTGCAATAAACATCAACCATGATTGAACTCATTATACCATTTACAGTGCAGTAGAAGAACGCTTTGTCACTAATAATACTAATAATAATAATAATGTCACTAATACTTGTATAAAAATTAAAATTCATTGGAGTATTCATATCTGAATAATGTTTCTCAAAATTTATGAAAAATAAGTATCTGAAAATGTTCACAAGTTGATTCTTTTTTCACTCAAGATGAAATTTAAATTTACTATACATCACACAGATTGTGCTAAAATAGTAAAATGTCTAAAAAAATTATATTTAAAAGTTTCACAAACAATACTTGGAAATATCTGCTGTTTCCAAGGTACACTGACCTCCAAAAGTTAAGGAACAAACGATTTTTTGTGCCTAATTTGCAAATGTTTGAATGTAGAAATGATAGTTGCCTTTCATAGGGACTTGCCTAATAAATATGCTTTTGCATTGTATTAGCAGATATTCTTCTTCCTGATGATACAGAGTGGTCTGCAACAAGTTAAGGCACAGAAATGCTTCTTCTTCAGGTCAAAAGAACTATAAAGCAGTGTTCTGCAGTTTCTGCAGATGCTCATGATTTGCCTGGAACATGTCTTCTAGACACAGAAGCTTTGGTTTGTTGCTGATTCTAGAGATTCTGGACCACACTGCAAGACACATCAAAGTGCCTAACAGAATCAACATCTTAGTCCCATTTCCATCCATTTTACTGACAGCCATTCTAACAAATTGGGCAAGACCCCACTAACTGTTAATGAATATTGTAACAAAAGTTAAAAAAGAACAAAAAATACACTCATAATTGCAAAAGCTTAATGTTTTCGTATTTTTCCCTTGTTCATATATATCAGAAAAGTAACTACCGTTTTTGTATAAATTTGCAAGAATTCATTTTTAACATTTATATAAATGAAATTTTATTGTTAGTGTTGTTTTTTTATGATGAGCTTCATAAAAAGAGCTTCGAGAAACCTGTTTTTCCTTAATTTTTTGAGGCCAGTGTATAAATATCAATTTATATAATTATTGGGCAAATCATTAATATCTAAACAGATTGATATTAAGATTATTAATTCAAGTAAAATTATTGTATTCAAGTAAAATAATTTTTAATGTAGTCAACTTTTTAAAAACAATTATTTTGAACTATAGGACATGATTTTTATTCTCATAAGCAATTGCGTGTTTATTAACAATGTTACGGTACAGGTAACCATATTGATTAAGTTTTTAAATTTCTTCTCATATCTTTAATGTACTTTTAAAATAATATTAAGTTTACCCAAAAGTTCTGTCAATTCTTAGTAGAGCTCTTTTCAATATGCATATGTTATTGATTAGGCACACATTTAATTCTCTCTTTAATCCCTAAAACATTCAACTGAAATATTCGTTTTAGTTCATTTGCACAGATAGTATGTCCATGCAAATGAACTAAAATGAATAGAACTCCTTATAATATCAAATGAGATATAATGATAGGTTAACTAAGAAGAAATGCTACAGGAGTATGTGGAAATTCCTTTAAAATATTTTGTAAAAGTACAGTTTCTGATGTAATATGCATAAGGTGATTTCGACCTTTCTAATATGCACCATTCTGGGTGATTATCTTGGATTGTTGATATCATCAAGGTTATGTTAGAGCAAATTTTTTTTACTAACATTGGTGATTGTGGAAAGGCTTGACTCACACAACTTAATAAACCACATTGGATCATTTTTGAAAACTAGGATCAATGTAGAATTGAGTGTCATCTCACCTTGCACAGTACTGAATTAAACATTCCTTAAACCAGTTGATTACTAGTGATGAAAAGTAGCTTATTTATGAAAAGATAAGGACCCAGAAAACTTGTCTCTCCACTTTTAAACTGAAATTATGCCTGTGTAAGAGAATGATGTGTATATGGTGGAACATTCAAGGACCATTACATTTTGAGTTGTTGAAACAAACAAAAAGTTAAATTTCAGGTTGTGTAATTAGAGTTTCTTAGAGGAGGGTTTTTTTTTTTTTTTTTTTTTTTTCCCCTTCTCAAAAGCACTTTAAGTGAAGTGGCCAGCAATGTTGGTTATACAACAAAATCATCATTTTATGATAATACTAGGCTACATGCATTTTTTGGGAACTTATCAGAAACTCGATAAGAAATTCTGTCATATCCAGCATACTACTCAAATTAGCTCCGGCTAATTATCACTTGTTTTTATATTTGATGACAATTACATTTTTGTATATAATCCGTGGATTATGTGTTATAAAAGTTCCGAATTTCGTTGTGCGTATTATACGCCACCGCGGATTATCTGATAAAAAAACATTCTCCATCAGAAAAACTTACAAGAAAGTTTTGAAAGAAATACTCTTTGTTTCATAAAATAAGTAACTGGTGGTACCAGGACACACCTGAGTTCTTTAAACTATAATCGGCTTTGTGCAATTACGTTCAAAAACGAATTCGGTTCCTCTTAAAGATTTTACGGTTGTAAATTCGCTAACGTAATTTTGCAATTTGCCTCGACGTGAGCTGTTTCATTTTGAAAATATTCCTATTCGTATATCGTCGTAAGGAAGCGAAAATTTTTAAGTTACACAGCAGATTTTAAATTAAAAGCTATAGCGAAAGCAAATAAAAACAATGGCGTCAAATGGGTTAATGTGAAGTGAAAAACAAAACACGCGCGGTATAAAAAAAAATTGTATAAAATACGCAATTTGTAAATAATCCATTTCTTTCATTTAAATATTAACGAAGCAAATATATATTAATTTAAATATGTCTAACATCGTTTTAAAAGTTATAAGAAGCTAAATATCGATAAGTTTTACAAGACTCTTCTCAAAATTATCGTTTTTGATCGATCTCGTGCTTTCATCTCAAGTTTATCGCACTTTGCGATAAACTGAATCTAGACTGATATTTTTCATAATAAATGCTTTTTTTCTATACAATTTATTAAATTTTTAATCCTACTGGTGATTTTTTATTTTATGTGACACCTATATTATCAGTAGTACATATTTTAGAATATTCGCCGAAAAAAAATTGCCGCGGATTATGCGACGCTTTTTTTCCTTTTACTCAAAAAAACGGCCGTGCGAGATAATACGCCGTTGCGGATTATATACAGGAAAATACGGTACAATTTATCAATTACATTTTTATTAAGGTATACAAATTTAATTGTTTCATTTTAAAAATAGGCAAATTTTTGGTAGACCCAATTAATATTAATATAGATAAAAATACAGTTGTTCATTAGATGAATTGTAAGTATCTAAAAATATAGAGAAATTATTTTAATATAAGATTCCTAAGTTTTTATAACTATTTTTCAGGAGTTTTAGAAGCCTTGACCAGTGAGCATCTTCCTGATATCCATGCTAAACTAGTTCCTTTAGGTGTTTTATCTATGATTTCATTATCATGGTTTTTAACCATATTTTTAAGGTGAGCTTTTTTTCTTTGAAACACTGCTTAGTGACTTAAAAATATATATATTTTTTTTTGTTACTGAAAATATTTTTAATTCTTGTTTCTAGTGTTATACCTTTTAATTCTGCAGTCAATGTAGTTGACTGTTTCTTTTATGATGGTGCAAAAGTAAGTGTATATATTTTGAATTTCACCTTAAACTGCTTTATGTAGAAATTTAGGTTAAATGCAAAAGCTGTTAAAATGAAAATAAAGTTGATTTTCTCTTTAGTGATAGATAGCAAATACATGTAAAATGTATTCTTTCGTTGTTGTTAATTTTATTGTTTAGCAATATAAATCATTTAATGTAATTTATGTATATTATTAAGTATTAATAAGTAGCTAGTTCATTTTTTCCATTTTTATTAATCATTTGTCATAAAAGAAATATTTTATTGTCTCTTATTGAAAATCAGAATTGATTTATTTCTAAAATGTGTAATTTAAATGTGATTTGTTATTCTAATTTATATTTATATTAAGTCATTATATTTTGAAATTTATTACTGCCAAATGTTATTACAATAGGTAGTATTCCAAATTGCTCTAAAAGTTTTGGAGGCAAATAGACGGGAATTACTTGCTTCAAATGATGATGGAGAAGCAATGACTGTCTTGAGCGATTATTTAAGTGGTGTGGTGTGTAAAGATGAAGAATCCTCTTTTATTAGTTACCAAAACTTCATTCCTGAATTTACCAAACGAGTATGCATCATAACTTTTGGATAATTATGAAGGGTTTCTACCATAATTTCAAATAGAAGTATTTTTTGAAAATTAAAATTAAATTTAAAAAATGTTCTGCCAGCAAAGAATATATATATAATAATAATAATAATAATAATGGGTTGGAGGGAAAGTTCTGGAGTGTTTTAAATGGGCAGTTGACTTTTCTTGTAAATAAATAAATAAAAAAAGATCTGGCTAGTGACTCATTCAGATTTTTTTTTAAAAAAACTGCTGTATAATATAAAAGGAGTCTTTTTTTTTACAATTCATCATTTATTTGTGATATTTAAAGTGAACGACATGTCAGTAGATAAAGTGCATTAACAGCACTGCATTTTGTATGAATTCTAAAAAGGAAGCAATGCATCAGTTGCATGTAAAAATTTATGTGTGGTATTTGAAAAAGATATTGTAAATGTATGTACTTGTCAAAGGTGGTTTGGCAAATTTCCTTCCGGGGATCTGGCCCTTCAAGAAAGATCTGGACAACCACCCAAGAACGATAATGATGTTTTGTGATCCATGTTGGAAAATAGTCGATATTTAACAAGTTGAGAAATTTCAGAAGATTTTAGCATTCGTACTACAGCTGTTGGAGATCACATTAATTCTCTTGGGTTTGTGTTAAAGCAAAGTATTTGGGTTCCACATGAATTAACGGAAAAGAATTTGTCTGATTGTGTAAGAATGTGTTCATCACATCTGATTAGGCAAAATGTAGAGCCATTTTTAGACAAACTGGTTACTGAAGATGAAAAGTAGATTATTTATGAGAATATTTCAGAGGAAAATATCTTACTGCAAACCAGGAATATCATCAGCAACAATTTCAAAAGGCAAATATCCATCAATGAAAAGTACTGTTTTGTTTGTGGTGCAACAGGAAAAGTCCAGCGTACTACTAGTTGCTAAAACAGGGAAAAACCATTAACACGGATTTGTACTGCAGTCAGCTGGATGAATTGAATGCAGCTAACAAAGAAAAAAAAAGGCCTACATTAGCATTTAGAAAAGGAATAGTGTTCCACCACAGTAATAAACGACCGCATACTGCAATGGTGACACAACAAAAACTGAATGTGTTAGGATGGGATGTTCTTAGTCACCCCCTGTATTCAGCTGACATTGCACTATCTGATTAATACCTGATCAGATCTCTGCGAAATTATCTAAAGGGAAAAAAAATTCAAGTTATTTTTAAAGTGTTTCTAAGGCAGTTGCTGACTATTTTAACTCCAAGGATGAAAACTTCTTCAAAACAGAAGTTCACAGGTTACCTGAAAGAGGGCAACAGGTTATTACAAATAATGGAGCATATATACTTGATTTATATTATACGCATATTTTTATAAATGAATTCAAATATTTTCTTTAAAATGCGACAGAACTTTCCTTCCAACCCATTATATATATATATATATATATATATATATATATATATATATATATAT
>JAPDSC010086028.1:0-28383 GCA_026290005.1 Latrodectus geometricus | reverse complement strand
TATATATATATATATATATATATATATATATATATATATATATATATTACTAACACTTTAGAATAAAAATATTTTCAATAATATTAATAGTAATAATATTGGATCTTTCTCTATTTCATTATTCTATTGATTTTGTTGTATATTTATTTATTTTTTTCTAAATTTCTTATGCATGAAAATAAAGTCAAAATTAAAATATACAATTATATAGATTTTATTACATAGATTAAATATTTGTAAAAAGAGTTTTTATAAAATTATTGGATAAATCACGAATTTAATCATTCATTTGCATTTATTTTAGATTCTGTGATTTGTTTTTATATGATTTTATCATCAATTCTAAAGTATGCTTGTAAAATAAAAAAATGCAGTTATTTTTAAAACAATTAAAAGGTAAACTTTGAATCAAAAAGATCAATCAATGATTTAAATGTGTTAAATTTTTAAATATTTAATCGTTTCATCTCAATAATAATTTTTTTGTTAGAATTATGTTTTTTTATTTATTATATATATTATAATATTATGTATTATTTAATATAATGCATATAAAAATGAAGTGGAAGATCCTGCAAAAAAATTCAATTTAAAATAAAATATTTAAATTATATAAATAATTAATTAATATATTGAAATATTAAATAATATTCTTTTTTAATTTACCAATATTTAAAAATGGAGATCTATGATTTTTACGTAAGATCACCTTCAAAGAAATTGAACAAAATTTTTGTTTTGCAATCTTGCAATTGCTTTCTTTAGCTTACAAATTTGTACGCCTATTTCTCTTCCCATAAAAATTTGATATTTTCTTCTTACTAATGTAACAAATTTGAGGGAATATAAAAATTCTTAAAAATTATGGAAAATATCAAGTTAGCAGCTGAGTAGATAGAACTCAGGCTTTCAGTTTAACATTCTGTGGATTTGAATTTTTCTCAAGCTTGGAAGTTTGTAGTGATTCAGAATAAACTTTAAAATGTAGGTCCTTATGTAACTAGCCTTCATGTGCAAAAAGTGACCATTAAGTGATAAACAAACCAAAATGGTATGTTTAGATCTCCTTTTAGCATAAAGATGTTAACTATTTGTTTTAAAGTATTAAAATATGCAATTTTGGTTTTAAATTTATCATTTTACTTATTTAAAATTAAATTTGTGCTTTTAAATTTTTCAGTTATATTTTCGCTATTTAAATTTTAGGTATTCTTTCAAGCAGTATTTAAGGATTAAAAAGTAATAATGAAAATATAATCATAAATTTGCTGTCTTTTTTTTTTTCCAAAATGAAGAAAAAATATTGGATATTACATAGAAGGCATGAAATATTATATGCTTTTTTCTTTCATATTAATTTCTTTTTATCTTTTTAGGGCTAAATTCAAGAATGTAGTTTCTAAACTAAATTATTGAAATTTATCTTTTTGTTCATTAAAAAATGTCCCTTATATATCGATAATTGTATTTTGTATGGAAACGTTTGCTCCTTAATGGCATTTACTATTTTGTGCATAAATCATAATCACTTGTGCTTATGAAACAACTTCTTTTTTACTTAAATAACACTATCACATGTTCTATAATAGAAGCAGGCATTTTCTTACAAGATTTTGTTAAGTGAGCCAGGAAAATTTTAGTTCTCTTATGAGACAAAACATTTTAAAATTATTTTTGTAAATTATTGTTATTAATTCGAAATTATTTGAAATGTGACTTATAATGCTTATTCAAAAATTATTAAGAATCCTTTCAAAATACATTTTAAAAGCTAGTTTAGCTCTTAGCTTTTTTTTTTTTTTTTTTTTTTTTTTTTAAATGAGCAGCTTTATTTTTTTCCAAACCCATTAGCTTGAATCATTGAATTTTTTATTCACATTTAATAGTATTAAGTAAATTAAAGGTGAAAAATAAGTTATGAAATTAATTATTAATAGCTATTTTATGTAACTACGTCTATTACAATTTGCCTGCTTTACACTGATCAACAATAAGGTATCATTACTGTATCTTACATTTAAACAATCCTTTTATTATAAATTTTAAAAAATAGTTTTACAAGTATTTTATTTATTTGCTTAGTTGTTAAAATAAAGAATATTTGAATTATTTAAAATTACCTATTTTAATAATTAAGTTTTGTAATTGTTTTTTGAAAATCAATGCATTGTAAGGTTTTAAATACTTATAATTTATTTATTCTTTTTAATATAATGTAAAGGATTTTTATTGAATATAAATTGATCTCAAACAGTTTAAAAGAATTTTTGTAATTTCAAATGTAAAATTTCAGAGGATTCATGTTGCTAAACTGATAAGAGAGGCATATTCTAAGTATGGATTCATAACTAACAGTACAATTGAGCAGCTACGAATGCGACAAAGACTTCGAGTTGTTCAAGTAAATAATTTTTTATTATGAACTTCTCTTTATCTAATTTTAGAAGAATAATGAATAAAAATAAATGCTCTATTACAAAATTAATTATTTTTTATTAATCATAAAAATAAATGAGGAAAAGATTAAATATATGTTTATTTAAAATAAAAGAACCCTTAAAAGAGAAGAATTTAAAATTAATTTTAATTTTGTTAAAGATTTTTTATTTCCTTTTATAACTCAACAGGATTATAATTATTTTAAGATTATTATTATAAATGATTAAATTTAAAATCAGTATATCTTTCCACAGGACTTGGAAGATACAAATCGTAGAAACATTGTTAGAAGCGTTTTTTATGACAATTTAATCAAATCTGTTTTCACTCAAGAAGAAGTGGATAAGGTTTATACTTTTATAAAGGTAATTATGCTTGATGTTTATATAATTTCCACTCTTTTTCATAGTAATAAATTACTTTAAATATGTATATGTGGAAATTAAAGAAGTTATAATTTAATAATTCATTTCCTTAAAACCTTTTGTTTAGGAAGAACAGCTTCGTCAGTTATATTGGAGTCCTGCCGTTGTTTTTAATGGCCAAGAAAAATATGATCCGAACATGCCTTTTTATGAGCAGTGCCTCATTGATTATGATCTTTTTAGAATATTTTTCAATCTTCTGCCTCCCTGGGGTCGAGGAGAGAATGCCAAAGTATTATGTGCTCGCATTTTTAAGGTGAAATTTACTTATTTCTAGCCTTATTAAAATTTTCTAAAATGTTACAGGTTATTAAGAAATTTCTTTAAAAGCTAATTATCTATTGATGTTTGTGCTTTTTTTCCTCATTAAATTTCTAATTTATATTTTTTGAGCAGTTTTAACTATTGTCAAAGTTCTATTCATTTCCACCCTTTTATTGTATTAGGAATTTAAATTGATTTTAATATAAAAATAATATTTTAAATATTCTGATTCTTCAGTCTCTTGTTTTTTTATAAATATATTATTTTTTTTATCAGTATACTGTTAAATTTCATTATAATTTTGTATGGTAAATAATATTTATTTGAAAATATGTGTGAAATATTTTTTAATTTCTACCTATTATTTTGAATTATATTTTATGTGTATTAGATTGTTGTAAAATATGAAATGTATTTTCACTAATTTTGTTTTTCCTTTTTTTCTTCCTTTAGTTTATTAAACAGTTTCTTGTTTATAAAGAATTTTATTTTCATAATCTGTTAATTGTTTATCAATCTGGTACGTTTAAATTTCATTTCATTTTTTCTAATATGAAAAACTTAACCTCATATAATATTTTTGAACTTAATTTTGATGTTTAATCTATAGATGAAAGCCTTCTTGTGGATTTTTGTAGATCTTATTTATCTTCATATATTTAAAAATTTCAGTAAATTATTTAGTATACATTTTATTATGTTTATTCAATATTTATTTAACTAAAATTATAAAAAAATTCAGTACTACAAACTTTTCTTTGTATTTGCATAAATATACTTTAATAAATCATAGTAATAATGTGTTTTAATATTTCTCCAAGAATTTGAATTCTTTTTCCCCCCTTATGGAGAGAAAATTAGATGTAATTATGTATTCATTATTGAAGCTTTAAAACAAATACATAAAGCTTTGGGATGAAAGTTCACAATTTTTTCATTTAAATTTTTTGAAATATATATTGAAATTATTTTGCCTACTAAGCTATTTTTGCCTTATATAATGTCTGATTATATTTAATCAAATATTAAATTTAATTTAAATAACTTTTTTTCCAAGTAAAATTATTTCTTACTCAGTTCATAACTTTTTTTTTATTATTTCAATGATTGTTATTAATGATAAAATGTTTTAATGCATTTTCTATATATTTTTATTTTTCTTCTAGTTAATAGATGATAATCAAGATAACATGCTGAGCTTTTTAGAATTTCTACAGTTTCTTGCCATTGTATGCCGAACTGATGTTGAAATGAAATTAAAAATGTTATATTTGTGCCACTTAATCACTTCAAATCCAGATGTTCCCAGTGAAACAACATCTTTATCAGGTTTTTATTGATGATTTGTCATTTCTTTCAGAAATTTGAGTTTCAGTAAGAATTGTTACTTATTGTTTACAGTATTATCTTATATAAAATATTGTATCAGATAATTGGAATGTATTCAGTTTCATTTCTTACATATTAATTATTTCATTAGAATTTTTTTCATAACTTTTTCAATGTAAAAAAAATTTAAAATTGTTGAATTGTGGAACTTTATGCACAAATTATTTCTATCACAGCATTTAACTTATTATTATTATTAATTTATATAATGTTCAGATAATTTATTATTTTACTGTCATTACTTTTATTAATACTTAGGCTATATTTTAAAATATTCATTGAAGGGCAGCTATTAAATGTGTGTTTAAAAATTCTTTGTTTAACCAAATAATTAAACATAAAAATAATCTTAGATAAAATAGTTTGTTCTAATGCAATTTTCAAATTAAGTGTAAACTATTTATAAAAAGCTCTAAATAAAAATAGTTTTAACATAAGATATAAGCTCTAATAGTGAAAATTGAAAGCAAAAAATTTTACAACGTTCATGTAATAAACATTATAAATTTACAGAAAATATTTTATAATCTATTTTATTGAACATATTGAAATATCAATGTGTATATCAAAGATATTTGCTGTTATCAATGAATAATTTTTATATAGTTTTGATGTGAATCTTTGCCACCCAACCTGTCTAGTGGTAAGCGTACCTGACTGCAGATGGGTGTTGCCTGGGTTTGAATCCTGGCTCGGGCATGGATGTACTTTCTCTCTCTCCCTCTCTCTTTTGTCTTTGTCCTTTCTTTGTGTGTGAATGGTTGCCTACCCTATAAACGGGTACCTATGGCATGTGTGTACTGAGGAAGTTGGACTCCACACCAAATATGGTTCAGTTGGAAAAGTGGAGCAGCGCACCCCATATTGCCAGCCTGGCTGGCACACGACAACAACAACAACAACATGTGAATCTTTTTATCAATAACATTATACGAAAGAAAAACAAAAATATAAATTTTATGATAGTTATTATTGTGATGAGCTTATTTTGTTTAAGTTCTTTAGATGATTTTTTTGCATTCTTTATATTTCTTTAAATTATGCATTGAAAATGACTTAAAATCATTGTAAATGAATGGTCGGCATTCCATTTCCTTCCTAAAAATGAGACTGTCTAGTATCAAATTCTGTAAAAGGCTGAGCTCATTCTGAGCTGTTGTGCTAAAGCATGCCTATTTCTTAAGAATATAATTGTTAATAATAAATTGTTTGTTTTAAAGTTATGATTATAGTAATCAACTTTTAAAAATTAAAGAATTTCAAAACTTACCATTAAGCTATGACATTGCTCTTGACTCTAAATTATATAAATATTTCTCGTTTTATAACATTTAGGGACGAATGCATAAGTATTTAAATGATCTTAAATTATATAGTTTTGATTTAATGTTGTCCTCTCAAACATCTTGTATGCATAATTTGAAATTAATTTTAAATTTGGAGAATTTTTCAGATCTTCAAGAATTAATTTGTTAAAAATTAACATGTTTTAAGCTAAAAATTTATAGTTACATATTGTGATTTATTATTTTGCTATTATGAAATTTTCTTTTCACCAATTTGTTAAATAGTAAATTGGAAGCATTTATCTTGTTTATATGAACGTAGATTATAATGAAATTTAATTTTTCTGCACTATTATACATAGTTAAATTTATGAAAATAATCAATGCTTTTGCTATAATTGTTTTATGCTGAGGGAGTATTTTAGTTACAGATTTAATTCTTTTCATTCATTATTATTTATCTTAGGTGAACCTGAAGAAGCAGCAGAAGCAGAAGAATTTTTCAGTAACATTGAAAGTAATACTACTGGTAAAGAAATGGATCCTTCACAACCGTCCGACAATCCTCCATCACAAACAGATGTAATTGCAGGTAAGTTTCATTGTCCTGAAAAAAATAACCTAATCTTTCAAATTCTAACTATTTGATTATTTCAGATCAGAATTATTTACTTTTAAGCTAATCTAATATTTCTGTATATGTGATTATTTACTCGTCAAATAGAATATAAATCATAATAATAGCTCAATGAGACAAAATAATTTATTTTGATATTTCATTGGTTAATTTTTATAAGATCATAATTTTAGATTTAAATTCTTGAGTCATCTGTAAGGAATGAATATAATGAAATCTTTTCAGGCATATTTTTCGTTTATTATAAATAATGATATAAATTTAAATATATGTTAATGTGCTAAATCAAGTTTACTTATTAACTGTAAAATGTAATCTTCATTTGTTAATTGTTGAAGAAAACTGGCTTTACTGTAAAGAACATGAGATTTTTCTGTAGTTAAGTTTTTCAGGGTAGTAATTTTTGAAATATTGCACATGTTATAAATGTTGCTTATTCAAATTCTTATTTATTAAATCATTATATTCAGTTGTATATTTAGTATAATTAAATCAATTATGTATTTTCAATATGTACTATAAAAAGACAAAAGAGTTCTAGCTTAATAAAGTTAATTTTTTTTAAATATTTAATGGGTTTCTAGTGAGGTACTAAATATTTTTTTCTAATAAAATATTTTAAAATTTTGCAAAATGATTTGTAAGTCTAAAGAATTTTTAAGATATGCTCTGTTGTATTGAAACTTTCTTACTGAAAATAAAATTTCTTTCCATGTCAAATTTATTTAATCAAATTTCTGCCCTGATTTTCAAAGCCATAATTATCCTTCAAGTATATAAATAGATATTTTTTCTATTTGTATTCTTGAAAAGGTTTTCCGTTTATGCCTCAATTTCTTAAAATAATTTAAAAGAAACAACTATTATTTTAAAAAATCTTATTAAAGTAGTTGTGGTTTCTCTTGTATGACTGTCTTAAAAATTGATATTTACATATTTGGAAATATGGAGAATTAGCTTACTTATTCAAAATTATATATCTGATTCTTACTTGAAATTTGTTCGTTTTTGTTGAAGAATTATTATTTGAAGTAAATTATATTATCGAAGATAACTATAAATTTTAAGTATTTGATGAATTAATGGAATTCTATTAAACTCATGTATTGATCTTACCAAATAACATCTCAACATATTTTAACTCAATAAGTACTTCAATACAAAATTGTGAAATCACTAGTCATGTAGAAATGCAAAGTTCATATCTAAAAAATTTTAGGTAACATTTTTAAGGTATAAAATTTTAATACTTCATGCCCTGATTTGTCATTTTTTCTAACATGTATTCAATTGAACATTCATCAACTTTAATTAATGACATAGAAATAAATAATCCTTAATAACGCGTGTCATTATTAGCAAGTATTGAGATGTAATTTTATTTTACAAATTATGTTTTATAGTTATTAAACAAAAGAAATTTTGTATTTGCAAAACTATTTTTCAACTAACATTAGCTTGCCAAATAATTTAGTCTAAAAAAATATGTATAGGTTTTCTTAGAATAAACTAGAAAAAAATTGTAAAATAACTAAAGTTTTTGGAAGTTCATATTAACTTAATTTTTATAAGACATCAAAGATTCATTAAAAATTATAGTTATGGGTGTTTTACTTGTTTATAAATAATACTTTTGTTGGTATTCATGGTGATAATTAAAATTTTTTTCAGAAAATTTCCATGCCAAGGAGCTTAAATTATATTTGTTCAATTCTGATCGACAGTTACCATGTATGTCACAAGTAAGTTTGTAACAAATATATTTTTAAACTTAGAAATTTCTTTGTAAGATTTTCAAACAGATAATCATATATAGGGAAAGATATTCTGTACAATTAAAATTATGTTTTTGTTGTAGTACCCTATTTTGTATAGTAAATTTATATATTCTTGCAAATAAATATGATCAGAAAATGTTCAGCGAAAATATATATTTCAAGCATTCTATATGTTTACATTAAATCAGCATTATATATATATATATATATATATATATATATATATATATATATGTGTGTGTGTGTGTGTGTGTGTGTGTGTGTGTATTTTTTCTAGTAAACGTTTGGAAATTTTACAACAGAGTTAAAGTTTGTTGTATTTTAATTAACATTTTTCACTAAAATTGCCTCACACTAAGACAAAGCAAAGGTAATTCATAATTTGTTATTGGATGCCCTACAGTTGGCTACAGTTTCTACGGATGGACCTGAGAGCTTTCACTATCTTTTGGAGACATAACCTTGTCATATTATCACTACTATAACACACAGTGAGACCATTTATTTTTTGAATACATTGTTTCAGTTACCAAATGTTATAAAATTAGGGGTTTTTTTTTCCTCCTAAATTCTATGTATTGCAAAATCATTTTTATGTAAATACTTTAGAATTTGCTCAATCATTTGCTACTGTCTAAAATTAATCAAGTTTAGAGTTTATATAGAAAGATTTTTTAAAAATTTTTTTTTCAAAATTAATATATGTATAGAAATTGAGAATTTAAACAAAATTTAATGTATTTGTAAATATATACACCACTGGCCATTAAAATTGCTACACCAGGAAGAAATGCAGATAACAAAATGATATTTATTGGACAAATATATTATACTAGAAATAACAAGTGATTAACACTAAAATTACCGAAAGGGGTCATTTGACCCATTTTCCCATTAATTTTGCCAAATAAAAAAAAATCCCCGCTACGTTTAGTGTTAAATTTTCAAAACATTTGGCTGGATAGATCCTGAGAAATCAGTACCCAGAACAACCATCTCTGTCAGTAATAACAGCAGTTATACGCCTGGGCATTGAGTCAAACAGAGATTTGATTGCATGTCCAGGTACAGATGCCCATGCAGCTTCAACACGATGCCACAGTTCATCAACGGTAGTGACTGGCGTTTGTTGGCAAGCCAGTCGCTCGGCAACCATTGACCAGACGTTTTCTATTGGTGAAAGATCTGGAGAAAGTGCTGGCCAGGACAAAAGCCGAGCATGTTCCACATCAAGGAAGGTTCGTACAATACCGGCAACATATGGTCGGGCAATATCCTGCTGGAACGTAGGGTTTTGCAGGGCTCGAATAAAGGGTAGAGCCACGGGTCGTAACACACCAGAAATGTAACGTGCACTGTTCAAAGCACCATCAATGCGAACAAGAGGTGACCGAGACGTGTATCCAATGACACCCCATACCATCACGCCAGGTGATGGGACAGTATGATGATGACGAATGCACGCTGCCGGTGTGCATTCACCACGATGCCGCCAAACACGGATGCGACCATCATGATGCTGTAAACAGAACCTGGATTCATTTGAAAAGATAACGTCTCGCCATTGGTGCACCCAGGTTCGTCGTTGATCGCACCATTGAAGGCGCTCTTGTCTATGATGCAGCGTCAAGGGAAGCCACAGATAATGGTCTCCGAGCTTAGAGTCCATGCTGCTGCAAAGGTCGTCAAACTGTTCGTGCAGACACTTGCTGTCTTCCAAACAACCCCGTTTCTTGACTCACGGCTCGTGACGTGGTTGCACGATCCATTACGGCCATGCGGATAATATGCCTGTCTTCTCGGCTGCTAGTGATAGGTGGCCGTTGAGATCCCGCATGGCATTCCATATTACCGTCCTGAACCCATCGATTCCATATTCTGCTAACAGTCATTGGATCTCGACCGACGCGAGCAGCAATACTGTGATAAGTTTAATCGCAATCCCGGTACACTACAATTCGACCTTTATCAAAGTCAGAAACATGCTGGTATGCATTTCTCCTTCTTACACGAGGCATCACAACAACTTTTCACCAGGCAACAACGTTCAAATGCAATTTGTGTATGAGGAACCGGCTGAACAATTTCCTCATTTAAACACAATGTAGGTGTCGCTACTGGCGTCTGCTTTGTCTGAATGTGCTGAAAAGCTAATCATTTGCATATCACAGCACCTTCTTCCTTTCATATAAATTTCATGTCTGTAGCATGTCGCCTTCTTGGTGTAGCAATTTTAATGGCCAGTAGTGTATTTATAAAAAAGTTGTACATTCTAAGAAAATGATTTTAATTATTAATGTATTACGAATTAATGCAACTTATTACAGATTCAGTTTCTTGTGTTTTTATGATTTGGAAACTTTTCAAGTATTACTTTCCATTTCAAAATTCCTCCATACTTCACAATCTTCCAAATCCTTCTCTTTTATAAAGATCTTTAAGCAGTTATAAGTTAAATTTATGATCAAAGATAGTTGATTTGAGAATATGATTTTTAATGAAACTCTACTATAAACCAAAATGTAGCTATTTAAAAAAAAATTGCCTAATAAATAAAAGAAATTGCTTTGAAAACAAAAGGTACATTTAATTTTTCATAAGGTTTAAAGTATAAATTACAAATGTGATTTATACTGAAACGCATAAATTGTGTATCTTATATTATGTGTAAACATTTTCAATAAACTGAAACACTAATAAATATTTTGAAAAGGATTTTAATTTCAGGGATTGTTCTGAGTAAAATGTAATTTGCAGATTATTTAAATGATGCTTACAATAAATATTGTCTTATATTTCAATTTCAAAAATAAAATGTTAATTAACAAAAAACTATAGTGGAAAAAAAACTTGAATTTTATAAATAGAAGCTTTTAGAGAGGGGGGAACAATGAAGTTCCTTAACTTGTACTAACACATTTTTATTTTTTTAATTTTTTTTACTATTTTCAAGTTTTTCTCTTAAGAATACTACTTTACTAGTAAATTCAAAATGACAGAGTTGACTTTCAAAACGTTTTTGAATACCAATTTATAAACTCTGGCTTAAATAAATCAGAAAAACATTCAAGATAAATTTTTGAGTTGTGACTGTTTCTATATTCCCTACTTTAAGGACAAAATATGTAATATATTATTATAACTAAGCAGTTTTACATATTGGAATTTTTGTTTATTTTCATTTATATCTTGTTCTTTTTACAGGAAAAATTTATAGACTTATGGAAATCTATGTATGATATGTTTGTGATGCATAAAGATGAACAGAGGATCTACCACTGTATTGCTACTGTTGGTAAGAGATGTATTCCTTTAATTTAAATTGTCCTTTAAATTAAAAAAATCATAGGTCGCATCTTTGTGTCTGTTGAAATTTTTATAGTGAATTTTTTAATCCAAAAACTTTGTCTTAAAACAATAATAAATATTTTAAATTCTGCATTTATGCTTCAAATCAAAATTCTGGATGCATAAGATTTTATGACCAGTAATAATTTAAAAATTATTCAATTCAAACATTTGTTGAAATCAGTATTTGATCAATTTGATATCCACAGAGCCAGATTTGTTCATTCTTTTCAACAAACAGTTAGAATTTTAATTCCAGAGATTGTTCTGAGCAAAGTATAACTAAATCTTAAGTGAAGTTCCTTCACTTAAGATTTAGTTATACTTTGCTTAGTTATTGCTTAGTTATACATAGATTTCCATTTGAATTTCAGAAGTCCACCAGTACTTTAAAATTAGCAATTTCCAAGAAAATCATTTGAAATGAGATAGAAAATACAAGTATATTTTTTTGCTTATATATTTATCACTGTTTGGAATTTAAATCAGTATAAAAGATGCAAAGTCAATTTTAGGAATTAATTGAAAATATTAATATTTTTTTGTCATTACTTTAAAAATAATTGTTATTAGGAATAACTAAATGAAAGGGGTGAATATTTGCCCATATAATGTTTGCTGTCAAATATTTAAATTCCAGATGTCTGGATTTTGCTTTTAAGAAAATAAATGTAGAAATGTATTTAAAAAAAAAATCAGTGGAATGATATGTGTTTTATTTTTTAAATTATTGCATTATTAATGACTAGCAAAAAAATGATTAAGAACTTTGTTTTAAAATAAAGGAACTGGGTTTTAATATTAGGTCTAAAAATTAATTATGACTGCTAATTGTTTGAGAATTTGTCATAAATTAAAAATTATTGAGCTTAGTGTTATTAGTTTAACTAACATTACTTTTTCCTACTAGTTCCTTTTCTCTCTATTTTTTAAAATTTTTGTTTGAGTAGTTGAGGTCAAATGCAATTTTTATTTTACTGCACCTCTGATTTTGCATAGCATAAATATACATTTGTCTTGACTTTTCTGTTAGCCTATCATAGAAATTAAATTTATTATTAATCCCAGTGAAACATTAATATTTACTTAATGAATTTTAACAATTTATTTTGATTTTACCTGTACTCAATTCATTCATTAAAAGAATAAACTTACACAGTAGTATTGATATTATGTAATTAATTTCTAAGATAAAAAATATCAGTTTTAAAAATTTGTACAGACACTTTAAGTCAATTTTCAATCAGAATTTTAGTGAAAGGTGCGGGTTCTGATATTAGCATATAACAAGTTGAAGCCAGTAATCTTAAAAAAGTATATTCTGAAAGCAAAATTAATCTCTGAAAAAATTCCTAATATTTAAGTCTCTTTTTGATTAGGAATCTGTAAGGAAATATTTTACAAAATAACTTTTTTTGAAATAGGATTGAAAATATTTATCAATCAATAGAAAAAAATTTCTTTTTATTGTATCACAACTATTTGCTCAAATATTTTCTACAATTTTATTTTCTGAATTTTCAAAGTTTCTCTTTTAAAATTTATAAATAAATAATTACGAATATTAACTGATTTGAAATATAAATAGTAATTGCTCAATTTATACCATTAAGAAAATAACTTACAAAATTCTGACATCCTGAAACATTCTTTGATTTTGATATTTTCAGTTATTTTGTATTACACCCTGTTCTGGTTTACTTTCTTGTAAAATTGTACTTCTAATGTCTAATATTGTATTTCCTATAGCATTGAAAGGAAATGATTGTTATTTATGTAAATTTATTTTCTCTGTGTAAAATGATTTTTAATAAATGTTAATAATTAATAAAAGAAAAGAAAGCAAAATAAATATTTTAAAATTAAGATTTTTTTGGAAGTAGGATGTAACTGATGAAATTATATTTTATTTCAATTTTACATATCACTTCAAAAGCATCTTTTTGCATATTGTGATATGTGAAGAATTTGCAGTAGCTTTATTATATTGACTAAAACATTACTTCCATCTGACAAGTTATTATTATATCTAACTTCTCTCATCTAATAAAATCTAAACTTTCTCCTTTCCTATTTAGAATTATAAAAATATATGGTTAATATATTTCTAAGTGTTACTGGGTTCTGGGTGTACTGGATTCTTTCTAAGTGTGATACTGAATTATCATAATTATGCTTCAATTTGAGAATATTTACCCTTTTTCACACACACATTTCATTACATCTTTAAATATTCTGAATTGGCAATAGTCTGTTCATAGCTGGATCTAAGTTTCTAGTTCACACAAAATTTGCGATTTATTTAAATGATAGTATTGATAATTATGATTTATATGATAAATAAAATAATCCATTTTAATTTAAACTATTTCTGCAAATTTTTGTAGCATATAATTTTAAAAATGAAAAATTTTGTAAATTTTACAACTTTAGATTTTAATATAGGATTTTAAATGTAACTTGTTTTTGGAAATTATAATTTACTCCATTAGCAAATAAGACGATTCTTTTATTAATTTTCTTAAATTACTTCTGAATATGCCCCACAACAGTGTTCTATAAGTAAAGTTTGATTCAAAAAATGCATTAAAATGGCAAATTCTATTGTAATTTTATTTTTAAGCTTGTAAGATATATGCATGTATCCCACTGCCTTTGAGTCAGATTTTTATTTACATGGAAAGTGATATGAATAACTCGCAGAAACTGCAGAATATTATTATGATAATATTCTGTGGTTTTTTTGTACATGTATCATATTATTTTTAGTTAAATCATCTTCAGTTTTGTCCATAAGTTTTCAAACATTGTTAATTTTAGTGTTTAAATGTTTTTAAATTTTAAAAATGAATAAAATAGTTAACATAGAAACAATAGTTTAATTGAATACATTTTTATTATTTATTTTTACTCTTTAATGATATTCATTTAATCTTTTACTTTTCTCAAAAAATTTAAAAATATTAAGATTAGTTTATAATATTCAAGAATTGTCTTTTTTATGATATAGGAACATTACTTCTCCAAATCGGAGAATTAGGATCTGTAGTTCAAAACTTAGAAGATATGGATCTTTATGATGACAATCTTAGTACAAGTAGTCAAAGTTTGAGTTCCTCATACAAATATTCTGAAAAATTCAAAGAAAATGCTAGTGACATCGAAAGCAGCAGCAGTAGCATGTTGCCATCTAGCAACATTCCTGAGGAAGTCCGACAACATTCAGATTCAAAAATATCAAACTGTGATTCAATTTCAGAGTCGCAAAAGGATTGGGGAATCACATTTGAACAATTTCAAGGCACTTTGTACACCCAACAATTTTTAATCTCGCAGTTTGATTACAGAATTAATCTCAGTCAAGAAATAGAAAATCATCGAAAGCAGTGTTTTGAAAAAATGATGACATCATGATTTGCCAATGAAAACCTTATTAGTCTCTGTTTATGAATGTCCCTTTTTTATCTTCAAATATTAAAATGAAATAATAATACTCTAGTCATAATATTCATTGTTGCAAAAAGATTCCATTACTGAAAATTGTAAATAATTATTGTTAAATAAGTTTATTACTTGTTAAGAAATCAGCAATTTTAGTATTTATTTAAAATATATATGCATCTGATTCTTGACTATATTAAATGTTTTATTTTATTGTGCATGAAACTGAATATATTGTGCATGAAATAATTGCATTTTCATCCAATTATAGAATTATAATTTCTCTTAAATTTATCAAATAAGTAAATCAGATTAACTTTAAAAAGTTCATATTTATTTAGTTATTTTAAAGACAATCAATTCTTAATAAGGATACCTGTATGATAATAGTTTATAGACATAAAAAATTTTTCTAAAGTATCAATAAAGGATATTTCGAATTATACTTCAGTGCCAAAATTGACTAAACGATGTAAAATTGTATTATACAATTTATAATTAAAATTTTCCTCAAAAAAGTAAATATGTTAAACAAAAGAAATAATCACAATTTTTACTTTTACTATCACAATTTTTGTCAACATTTTCAATGTAAAATCATATGCTATATTTAATTCAAGTTATATGTGTATTCGTTAACCTGTCTTCAATTTGATTACTAGGTAATTATATTTGTCTATGAATTTTGTAAAATATTAAATTTTCAATTCTTTACTGAAGGGCATACCCATTACATTTTGAAGTCTAGTGAACTATTTACTATTTATAGTCCAGTACATGGTCCTTTTGTGAGATGTATTAAATATTATTTCAAATATCTTAAATAGTTTTTTTGTTTTTTAGTAGATATAATGCAATATTTCATATGTATAAATTATTCAATGTTGTGTGTTGTTTTTTTTTATAATTTTTTAAATAATTCTTATATTTGTAAATGATTTATATGCATTGATTTATAAGTAAACTATTTGCTTATTGTGTTATTTCATTTCTGATTTAGTATGTGATATTTTTTCAACTCTTAAGATGCCTTATAATATTACAGGAAAATAGCCTAGTAGCATTTAAAAATAATATAAATTAAATTTTCTTCTTAATGTAACTTTTTTGGTTTCTTATATTTTTATTAACATAACTGCACTTTCATTGTTAAATTAAGAGAATATTTAAACTCCAATTGAATCAATTCCTTCTGTTTAATATTTAATATAAATGAAAGTGTTAATTCTTCTGTATATCATAATTTTTTATGCCAAAATGTTTAATAAATCTATTTACCTTATATAACTTTATTACATAAATTACCATAAAATTATCAATGTGAATGTCAGTTTTTATTCAATGTTGATATTAGAATTATATGTAAATAAGTTTATGTGCATTTCTAAGTTTATAGTAAAATGTTTTTGTTGATATTATTGAATTTAGTTAAAAATATTTGCAAGATTTTTGCAACAATTGAATATTTGTGTTTTTTGTGATTTGTAAATTTTGAACTATCTTAATATATTATCTTTCATTCCATTTGTATTTTATATCAATACTATTCTGTGTGATACTATTATAAAGTACAAGGTTTCTGTAAAATTATTCGATTGTATTAAAAATACATTTTTCTTTCTATTTAAAGCATGTTACAAAGTTGACAATTTGTAAAATATTAATACTACATATTACAAAGTTCTGATATAAATACTCATTGATGTAAGAAAGTTTTTAAGTGTTACCGTCTATTATAATAAATTATAAGTGTAAATAGTCATTATTTGGTGTAAATATATTTTTCAGTATTGTATAATATTTCTTAAAGTGTGTATTCTTATTTTGTATCAGAAAAAAATTTATATTGGAATGTGAGATTACTTTATTTGCAGTTACTGTTAATTTACATTAATAATTAAAATATATCTTTTATTGTCGTTAAAAACCTTGAGAGAAATATTCATAATGTCAAGAGAGATTATATTTATACACAAATCTGAATTTAAAACTAATTTGGCAGTTTAACATTTAATAATGTATGTAATATATGGTCTTTTCCTTTCAAATATGTTAAACCTGTTTTTAACGGTAGTTCACTTTGTTATATTCAGATTGGAGCATTGAATCTCTTTCAATATAAATCGATTTTAAATGAACAAAATATTATCTGGCCTACAATGTTATTCATTTGTATTTAAAATTTGCGGGTATTTTAATCTTCTGTTAAAAGAATTTTATATAGATTTTGGAAGGAAATAATAAGTTTTTTATTGAAAAATTGTATTAAAAGGAGAAATATATTCACGTTTTCAGAAGATTTTTCTTTTTTGTGTTTTTAATTTACTGAACTGTAAAATTAAGTGTTTTGTATATGTATAAAAATTTTATTATTTTTACTATGAAAAATAAACTATAAATACAAATTTTACAGTTTTGTTTTTTTAAAATATGTATGATACTATGAAACCATGAAAATAGATACTATTTTGCTTCATTCTGGATATCATCAGCTGCATCTACATATTTTCAGTTGCTGGTAAAGGATTCTGATGGCAATTATAATCCAATTCATAATTTGTGTGATAGACAGCTTAACAGCTGTAGGCTGTTATAAGCCATTTTAATGGATAGTAAGCCATATTTACCTTGACTTGTGAATCATATTACAAAGGAGGAAACCTGGAAAACTAACTAGCACCTACCCCTTCCATACCCCCTCCTTTTAATGACATCAATTTTTATTTTGAGCTTAATCCAAATATTTGAATATGCAGAGGAACAAAGAATATGCGTGAAAACAAAATGCAGTGAACTGTTGAAAAATTAAAGTTTATTGCAAAGTAGAATACAAATACGTGGTTCATAAACTAAAGCTCAAGAACAAGTACAAAAGCAATAAAACATACAAATACAAAATATGCAATGTTAATTGTCTTTTTTAATGTAATAAATGTTTTATTGTTTAGAAAGTCAATACATTTTGGAACATTTCTTTAAGTTTATAATTTTCTCGACATTGATTGTACTGTATTTTCTTTTAATGATAAAAAATAACTAAATTTTCCATAATCAAGCTTTTGGAACGTCTTTGTATGTACCTTTCATTTTTTTCGATGTTAAAAATTTTTGTATTAATGTAAATTTCATAGTTGTTTTTTCTTTTGAATACAAGATTGATATTTTTATTTATTCTTTAAAAATTAAAATGTTGAACTTTTTTGATGGAAATCTTTAATTTTTTTAATAATTTTGAAGTGATTTGTTATTAATTGTTAATAATCTTAGAAGAGCGACTGAATCATGCAAATATTTTTAGTCACAGGTAATATCGTAAAATTAAGTTATTACAAGAAAAGTTATGATATTAAAAGATCACATTTGTGTATCCTGGACAAATGATAGAAAATGACTTCAAAATACCATAATTAATGAGACAAGTAATGTAAAAAATTCCAAAGTAATTCTGTGTAATTCTGAAGATGTAAGTTGATTGATACAGAATTTGTCGATGATTATTATTTTACAGTTATCACAAAATTTATGTATTTTCTTGTACAATACAGGAAAAGATTAATACAAACAATTAAAAACTAATGATCATAAAATATGTCACATGAAGATGATAATAATAATAATTGTTGTTAGCTGATAAGAAAGCAAATTTATGTAATCATGTTCATGCAGATTTTACAAATATACAATCTTATTATAAAAATGTATACCACTGTAATACTTAAAAATGCAACGAACACTTCTGTCAAAAATGTTTAAGAAAAGTGCAACAAACACTTTTCAAAGATTTGGAAAAATTAAAAAAGACACAAAGATCTTAAAATTATTTTCCTACAATTATATAGATTTATATTAATTGTGTTGGTATAAAACTAATATGATGCACGTAGAAAGTGTTAAAGTGGCAGAGTAACTTATTCTAATTTATTTAAGCAACCGTAGTACAGATTGAAAATATATGTAGTGCCTTAATGTACTTACTCGCGTTAAAGATAACATCGAGAATTTTGTATCACTTGGTATTTGAATCTGTTACATTTTTTTTTCATTATTATTTGAATTATACATAATCCTTTCATCGGCAAATACAAATGAAAATCTCCATTCCTTAAAATGCTCATTTAATACTTGAACATCTCCCTTCTGATAATACTATAACCAAATTTTCTACTGACTTAGAATTTCTTTTATACAAAACCAGTAGACAATTACTTTCCACGCAATTACAGAATTTAATAAAATGAATTATTTTTTAGACTTTTAACATACAATGGGCTTAAGACCTTCTGACAAAACTGAATAAATTCCTGGAATATCTTCAGGCTGATGAGCACCATTTTTGTAAGACAAAGCGTCACAAGTGGATTCTTTGTTTCAGAGTCATCAGGTGCTTCCCCGAAAAAGAATAAATGGAATTACATTTTAATTAGCAAATTATATTTAGTACAACACAAACTAATTCAAACTATTTTTATTTCATCAGATAAATTTCCGTCACTTTACATAAATGCAGTTCCAATTTTAGATCAATATTTTTAAACGATTTTCGAAACTGAAAATTCGATTAAAATAATTTTAATTGTTACTACAATAAAATCAAATTAGAATAACAGAATATATCGTTTTAATAAAACTAGTTCAGGCAGGGGAACTCTTTCAGAATTAATATGTATTATAAATGAAATAAATCAATATATAAATCGATTATTTAATTTTACGAAATTATAGCTTCAATTATTTTTTCAATTAGTTTTCAAGCTCTATTTTAGAGAAAAGAGCTGTCGATTGGTAGAATCTGAAATTTGTGTTCTGCATTTTTTTTTTATAGTTATACAAATTTGTTTGACAAAGCAAAAATAGTTAGAAAATATATTAATAGATGGCGCCCAACTCAATATAAATTGCCGGTAAAAACATGCATACCTCTGAGATTAATTTTAAGAATAAATACGTTTTTTGCTCTTTTTTGTTAGATCATTAGTTAATATTATATTATTATTAAATATGTTGATATTAAATAAAACAATAATATTGTTTCACAATGTAACTGATATCACAAATCACTTCTATTTTATTTGTGAATTTATAAGATTCCAAAGGTTAAGAACCCTCGATGTAACAGAATAAATATATCCTTTACCTAAGCTCTCTATATATGTTCCGTTCATAACTCCCACTAATTCTCATTTCATCTCTCAAATTTTCCTATGTTTTCCTGTGGCAATCATTTTTGCCATATTTATAGTTCATATTAGATGTTTTTGTTAAAATGACATACAAAACTAGAAAACACGGAGACTTAAAGGCCGATTACGTTAACAGTACTTCGAATAATTTTCTTGTATCATATTTCTTGTAACATTTTTTATAAAAGTAAATTATAAGACAGGTATCACAAATTAAATTTTATGGCCTTCAACGTGTAAGAAAGTGAAGTAATGATGTTGGCTTGTGAACCATTTTGTAGAGATTGTGTATCGAAATGAAGTGAAGAGACAGAAAAAAATTAAGAAAAATAAATGAAAATATACTATTGAAATACATTCTTTTTACAATTATTTTTTGTATGCCAGAATATTATATTAAATAATAAAGGCATACTATTTAAATTGGTAAGAAGATACAATCTCGTGACAGCAGTATTACTAGTTCAATTTTCCTCTCAACTAAACATCGGTATCATATGATAATGCACTTCCTATATGATACCGACCTATATACACTACTGGCCATTAAAATTGCTACACCAAGAAGGCGAAATGCCACAGATGTGAAATTTATACGAAAGGAAGAAGGTGCTGTGATATGAAAATGATTAGCTTTTCAGCGTATTCAGATAAAGCAGGCGCCAGTAGCGACTCCTACATTGTGTTTAAATGAGGAAATTGTTCAGCCGGTTCCTCATACACAAATTGCATTTGAACGTTGTTGCCTGGTGAAAAGTTGTTGTGATGCCTCGAGTAAGAAGGAGAAATGCGTACCAGCACGTTTCTGACTTTGATAAAGGTCGAATTGTAGCGTACCGGGATTGCGGTTTATCTTATCGCAGTATTGTTGCTCGCGTCGGTCGAGATCCAATGACTGTTAGCAGAATATGGAATCGATGAGTTAAGGACGGTAATACGGAACGCCATGCGGGATCTCAACGGCCACCTATCACTAGCAGCCGAGAAGACAGGCATATTATCCGCATGGCCATAATAGATCGTTCAACCACGTCACGAGCCGTGAGTCAAGAAACGGGGTTGTTTGAAAGACAACAAGTGTCTGCACGAACAGTTCAACGACGTTTGCAGCAGCATGGACTCTTAGCTCGGAGACCATGACTGCGGCTTCCCTTGACGCTGCGTCATAGACAAGAGCACCTTCAATGGTGTGATCAACGACGAACCTGGGAGCACTAATGGAGAGACGTCATCTTTACAGATGAATCCAGGTTCTGTGTACAGCATCATGATGATCGCATCCGTGTTTGGCGGCATCGTGGTGAAGGCACACTGGCAGCGTCCATTCGTCCTCGTCATACTGGCCCATCACCTGGCGTGATGGTATGGGGTGCCATTGCATACACGTCTCGGTCACCTCTTGTTCGCATTGACGGTGCTTTGAACAGTGCTCGTTACATTTCTGGTGTGTTACGACCCGTGGCTCTACCCTTTATTCGAGCCCTGCGAAACCCTACGTTTCAGCAGGATAATGCCCGACCGCATGTTGCCGGTATTGTACGGACCTTCCTTGATGCGGAACATGTTCGGCTGTTGCTCTGGCCAGCACGTTCTCCAGATCTTTCATCAATAGAAAACGTCTGGTCAATGGTTGCCGAGCGACTGGCTCGTCACCAAACGCCAGTCACTACGGTTGATGAACTGTAGCATCGTGTTGAAGCTGCATGGGCATCTGTACCTGTACATGCAATTCAATCTCTGTTTGACTCAATGCCCAGGCGTATAACTGCTGTTATTACTGCATGTCACCTTCTTGGTGTAGCAATTTTAATGGCCAGTAGTGTATATATAATAGATAGATAGATAGATAATACTTTAATTGCGCAATTTAAAGCTTTCACATAATTTATAAAAAGAAGTAGTATATAAATCCTTAAAATATATGGTCAAGGAATACATTTACTTGTTGTTCTTCGGTAATACTGAAGATCAATCTCACTGTTGTTATCAAACACACGAGAAATATCATTAACAAGCAGACTCGTGCAGTTTTGCACTAATGTGTCTTCTTGTCGAAGTAGTTAAGAAATATAATTAAATGAAATATTGCTGTTAAAAAATATTTTTTTTTTAAAAAAAGCGAAAAATAGAACTTCTAATAAAAAAGCTGAATGAAAGTTGTATTTTTCATTTATAACAATATTTAACTTTTATAATAAAAAATACTGAAGTGCAGAAAAATATTTTTCAAAATGACAATTTATTAAAAATAAAGTAAATGCACTTATTTTTCTTATTTTAATTCAAACTAGATTTCTCACTTTTTAAAGTAGCTCTAGCCCTTTAAACGCTTGCCCTTTTCTTTCCGAACAAGTCCAAGTTGTCCTTTTTTCAGATTCACAGGCTGCGATTCTAGCCATTGCCATCTGTCTTCAGGTTCCTGAAACTGTGTCTATATTGCAATGTAGATCTTTAATAAGAAAGATACACAGTAAATTTAAAGCGATTGTTTTACAATGGATACCATCGCACTGTGGAATCCCAGGCAACGAAAAAGCAGATGATCTGGCAAACAAAGGCTGTTTACTTAATCAAGCCCTATACAATCTGGTTGGCTATAAATTGGTTTCAACAAAAATTAATCAAATGCCAAGACCATCCACATTTCATTACTAAAAGATTGAACAAAAGAAAAGCCATGGAGAAATGCCATACTCAACTTCTCCGACTTTCCAAGAAGTAATGCAGTGGCTGCCTTTCGACTGGCATCTGGACATGCCCACCTTTTCCGTTACAACTTGGTAAATAGTCCTACTTGCCCCCTCCTCTACAGTAGTGTGATTATGGGTGCTGACCATATCTCCGTTTGCTCTGCTCTAACTAAGAGCTGTATCTACTCTCGATACTGGGAAGGATGAGACTCTTTGAACAGTTTGCCAACCTGATGTTATACTTTTAGAGAGTGCTTTTACTGTTTGAAGTATTCTTAATTTGTTTTGCGTTTCTTTGATCTCTGCACGACACAAGGATAAGTCTGTAATTGCCTGCTGCATTATAAATAAGAAAAAAGATTCCTCGCTTTTGGCAACTTTATCTTGAATGACTATCGGTATCATTTCTGATAATTGTCTTATTATAGCTTAAAGAACTCGCTGTTGAAGATTCTGTTAATTTTTTAGAGTGATGTAAAGAACCTGTTCTTTTGTTACAATGATATTGCAAACAACTTTCCTAAATTAATTTTCATTTTCTACTAATGATGATTTTGAAAGAAACCCAAAAGTTTGACGACTAAAACATTTTGGACTATTTTTTCTATTCTTACAGTTATCGGATTTATATATATATACATAAGATTCTTTGACATTTTAAGCATTTCTATGAACTCCTATTCCTGAAACCACTTTTGCAACAATTCTAATATTCTAATATTTAATTCAGTAATATTTCATGATTTAAATGCCTGTTTATTAAAAAAGGAATATTAGTTATCTGGAAAAAATCAAGAAAAATAGAAATGTAATTAGAATCATTGTAAATAAATTGAATTAAAAAAATTCAATTTTAACATGTTATTTTCGTAAAACACAAATCTACTTAAAAAATTGTTAAAATCAGGTTTTTAAAATAATTTTTTTTAATGTACAAAACTGGCAAAGCACCAAGCCTATTTTGTCGTATCTGGTACATTTTTCACTTTTAGAGACTGTTATTTGAAAAAATACTTTTTTACTGCATAATTGTTATTAACATGTGCTTATAAATATCTCAGAGTTGTTCCTATTTTAGGAAATGCTAATTTTATTTTGACATAAATTACTTTTATAATTGTATCTTGTTTTAGGCGACTCTGTGTATCCTATTTTATGAATAGTATATGAAATAGTATGTTAAATTTTGGTTTATAAGTTGGTGTTGGTATCTTTCAAATGATGCTATTTACAATGCAACTTTTATGAGGAGAATTTTGTTGAGCTTAGGTATTTCAATAGATACAAAAAAATTAATGATTGTTTTTCTACCTTTATTGTATTAAAAATTTCAACTTATTAACAACACTATTAAAATTTCACACTCTAAATTCTTCTAATTATAATAATAATTTTCAGTATAACTTTTATTTTAACAATAGATTGTCAATTAGCATATTTTCCCTTCATTTTTTACAGATAACTTTGTAATCAAAAGCTAGTAATTTTTCTGCTTGATGAGCTTCCAAATTTTCTAAGCCACTCCACAACTTATCTAATAAAATGATGAAAAAAATAGCACTTTTCCAATATCAAATGTACTTTTTTGCAATATTTTATTTATTATAAATCTAAATTCTAATTCTTATAATTTCTTTGACAAATTTTTCTTGCTTTTCTTTTGGTTTCTCTTGTTTGTTTTCTACAGATAAGATCCAAACGGATTCAGAAGTTTTACTATGAATCTAAGTCTCTGATAGATACTTTAACGCATTTTTCTTTTCCACATGTGATCTTCTAAAATCTGCCCTCTATTTGCTGAATTTCAAAATTTTTTAAGGCATTCTAATTTTAAAAAAATTGACAGTTGACAATAGCTATCTATAAAACATAAATTCAGTAGATTCAGAGATTTATATTGCAAATGGATTCAATCTTGAAATATTCTTACTTGAAAAATTATTACTCTGTACCATAGCAATGTCCACACGTATTTTTTGGCTTTATACTACAGTGATGTAGGTATTATATTTTGTAACACCTAATTGACACACTTTTCAAGCCATTTCCATGTATGATTTTCCAGTTCATCGCCCGTGAAATGTATTTTCAATTAAAAACA
Organism: Latrodectus geometricus; assembly: GCA_026290005.1. Lineage (NCBI taxonomy): Eukaryota > Metazoa > Arthropoda > Arachnida > Araneae > Theridiidae > Latrodectus > Latrodectus geometricus. The sequence goes on along the minus strand of JAPDSC010086028.1, from coordinate 3,405 downwards.
AGATGTATTGTATTCTTTTAATCATCGAAAGCAATTGGTAACTGTTCCTTGTGCACTAACTCTGATGTATAGTCGATTGATGGGATCTAGGGTTCATAATATATATATATATATATATATATATATATATATATATATATATATATATATATATAATTATTTTTAAAATATTTAGATAGATAGATATAGATAGATAGATAGATAGATAAATTATACTTTAGTTGCGCTATTTTCACATAATTTATTAAAAGAAACATATAAACAAAATATATTATCAAGAAATACATTTACTCGTTGATCTTCGGTAATACTAAAGATTGATCTCACTGTTCTTATTAAACACACGATTATTTGTATTGCAGTTTTATAACACAATTTTGTGCCATTACCTCTAATCTAAGACTTTAAATTAATATTTTAATAATAATACTTTAAAAAGAATAACTCTTATTCTTTTTAAAATATTTTTTGATAAATATTTTAACTCTTTTTCTTTGGTTTACTTTCTCTAAGTTCTTTTATTCTGGTTACAAAGTTTCCTATATTATATTTGTTGATAATATGAATCAGATTAGCTAATGAATTACATAATTAAGAGAAACTATATTAATTAATAAGAAACCAATTAATAATTATAATAAATAAAAATAAAAAGAATAATATATAAAAATAAAAAGAAAATTTCTATAGAATAATAAGAAGCAATTCCTTCGCAAAACTTTGTTTTACTAAAACGATAATTTTGTAATTTATGAGAATGAAATGTTTTCTAACTTTCCTAAAATGTGTTAAAAAAGAATTTTTTATATAATCCTGTACCATTAATTTCTATTTACTGACTATGGTGACTCTGGGATTTGTTGTCTTAAGAAACAATTTACTTTGCTTTTAATCTAAATTAGCTTTGATCAGGAAACAGGCTTGAAGAATTATTTTCTACAAAGCAAATGTTGAGTTACATTTAGTCAAAATGTCACAGGAATAAGTTGAAAATCAACTTGTAGTCAGAATAGGGCTTCTTTATTTCCATCCCAAAAGCTTTTAAGTATCGAGAGAAGTCACTACCTGGACAATAACTTCTGCAAACAATAAACGCTCTTATAGGTCTAGGTAATAAATTAGTGATTGGGTAGCATATATAGGGCATAGCTGCCTATGAAATTTTACTACAATGACAAATTCATGTGCTATAGTGACTTACATAGTTTGATGAGTCAGTAAAACATTAATCATTGACTAGACATTTTATACAGAGATTATATATAGCGAGGTCTTGAAGAACATGCTAGTCAAGGCAACAACCAAACATTTTCTGTATCAAGTAAAGTCCGTACAGTATCGGAAACATGCAGTTTTATTTTATCCTGCTGCAATGTAGCAATCACATGGTTTAATCAAGGGAAGAGCCATATGCCTTAATAAAACAGAAAAGTTAATTTAACTGTTCTTAGAATTTTTGATGTTGATAAGAGGTGATTAAACTTATATTCAATAGCACACATAGTATCACTCAGATGATGAGTTAATATGGTGATGATGAATGCATGTTAGATAAGTGCGCTCTCCACTATGCCACTGAACATGAATGCAACCATTATGATCTGTAAACTGAATCTGGATTCATCTGAAAACGTAATTTCGGCTTCGAAGTTTGTTATTGATGAGATCATTGCAGGAGCTCTTTTCTATGATAGTTGACATCATGATCACAAGTTGAGATTCCACGTAACTGTAAATGTCAATGAACTGTTGTTGTAGATGCAGTTGTAGTATGATGTTGTTGTAGTTCGCAGATGACCCTCTTTCTAAAGTCAGGGCTCATTATGTGGCAGTACGATACCCATGTAAGTAGCTCATTTGCCTTCTTACCTGTCAGTGACACAAAGCTGCTGAGATGTAACACGGTAATTCATATGACAATCTTGAACCTATAGATTCCCTATTTGCAGAATGTACAGAATGTCGACCAACATGAGCAGCAATACAATAAATTACAAAGCCGATAGGCTATTTATAAAAGAACACATTTCTCCTATTTGCACAAAATATCACATCAACAGTTCACCATGTAACAGTGTCCAAATATAATTTACATTGTATGAGAAACTGTTTTGTATAATATTTCCATTTAAACACATTGTAGGAGTTACTACCTTTTCCATTTTACCATAAATGCTTTGAAAAGTTTATCATTTTCATATTACTGCATCTTTTTCCCTGTCATGCAAATTTTATGTGCTTAGATGTCGTATTCTTGGTGTAATAATTTTAATGGCCATCAATGTACTTGTGATATTAAATTAGTAATTCAATGTTTTTGTACAATTTGATGCCCAATTAGAAGGTCCTTTAGAATCAGAAATGCATTTCAAAATGCTGTTTGTTATCATTACAGCAGGTATCGCTGTATGCATTTGCGTCAGAAGCAGTGCAACACTTTAGATCCACCACTTCATTTGTGAGTATTAACTAGCATTCTCAGTATTAATTGACAGCTCCATTTGATATTTTAATACACACAATTAAAGCCTTTCAAATTTTACTATTAAATTTAGAGAATACATTGTAGGTATTCTCCTTTTTCCTGTCAAGTATATGCAATATATTTCTATTAAAAATATTGCCTCTTTAATGTTTATATGCGGAATAGTTGGAATTATCGTATTTATCGGCATATAAAATGAATTTTTTCTTTGAAAATAAGTCTGAAAAATGGAGTGCTTCTTATACGCCAACACATTGTGCGTTGTAATCACCGATAAACAGTTTCCAATTACATTCATTTTCAGAAATTTCATCCATTATGAGTTATGCGATTTTTTTCTCGTTCCCTTGCGCAGTGTGGGAATTATAGAGTTATGTAGAGTTAAGTAAATACGTATGTGGTGTCTCATCAATGATCATAGCTGGGTTCACTTAAAATTTCCGTGAATAACCATAAAAGTGTGAAGTTTCTTTTGTTCAATTTTCTTAAATTTGTTGGCAAGTTATGACTGAAAACAATCTTGTTATTGCTATAAAATAGAATATATGGTATGAGATTACATATAAAAATAACATGGAGACAGAGCTACAAAGAGGCATTCAAGGTCACCCCAATTGAGAAAATAATAACTTGGTGGAATTAAGAAGAAAATCTAAAAAAAGCAATTCACAGTAAACCTAGCCTACTGGACCTATATAAAACAGAGACAGTGGTAAAATGATTAAAAAGTGTGATATTAGTAAGACACTCGATGGCACAGATGACAATTTGTTGTATGGGGATTCAGACACTAATTCAGAAGAGGTTTCAAGTTACCATTCATTTAGCTCTAGAGATGAATGTCTGGGTTTTGACAAAGATTAGAAGGTGTTGTTCCCTAGATAGATTGGGTATTTGCAGAAAATATTACTGTATTTGTA
>JAPDSC010086027.1:0-28168 GCA_026290005.1 Latrodectus geometricus | reverse complement strand
ATATATATATATATATATATATATATATATATATATATAATGCTTCTCTTATGAAGTTGTGTGAAAGTTTGAAAAAAAGGATAACAATTAAAATATCAATATTTTCATTTGATTCTGATACATAATTACGTCTATACCATTTTTATTAATGTCTATAGTAAGGGTATCAACTGAATTGCATTTACTTTCCCTTGACTCTGAGACAGTAAGTACTCTGCGTATACATCATTATATCTACTAATGTCAACAATAAAGATGTCAACTGAACTGCCTTGATTGTGATATAGAGTTACGTCTACATTATTTTTATTATATTTCCATTAACTTTTCAAGTATAAATTTATATTTGCTACAAAAAATATTACTAAATAGTCTAAAATATGCAATGAGTATTCCTTCCATATTAAGTTATTTTTTTCCTTTAAGAAAAAGAAATTATTTTTTGAAATTTTATCAGCATTGTTTTTTCTATCTCTCATGAATGATATCTTTTATCTTGAATTTTATAATATTTATTTTCAATTTGAATTTTATACAATGTATACATAACCTGAATTTTATCTTGGTCTCTATAAAAATTGCTTTAGACTTCAATTTATCTTGAATTTTACAGTTACAATCTTTGACTTTAATTTTATGAGAAATATCCATATCTTTATCTTAAAATTTTTTTCAGGAATTATTATTAAAGATAAACATTTTATAATTTTATTCACATTCAACAACAAATAAATTCCTTAGTTTGTGAATAAGGATACATTTATGAAAACTCCACATTTTAATTAGATTGTTTCCTAATAATCAAAAATTCATTAATAACTTTTTCAAACGAATATTTTAAAAAATAAATTGGCAAATCATCATATGTCTTTGATAATACAGAAAAATATCGTATTGATCGCTAAAACAATGGATTACACAACTAGTAATTTATAATTTTTTAGTTTGGACTTTCTAAATAATGAAATTTCAGTTCTTAGCCATCAAAAAGTGGTTCTATAAGCATAAAAGCATTAATCTTCATCAGTAAATTTTGAAATCACGTTAAAAAAGCTGATCTCCGTCCACCAAATTAAAGGATTTGTAGATGCGTTCTTAAAAAACTTATTGATATTTTATAACTTTTCGTAATACAATCAATTTTATGAATTAAAATAATCAGTACAAATATTATAATATGGGCACTATGCTCAAATGAAACAATAGGAAATATTTTAGAGAATTCGTACATTTAAAAGAAATTATTGCTTGAACTTAACGAATAGGATAGAGGAATAAGTTGCTGATAACAGTTCTTAAAATTCTTTAATAAGTTCTTAAAAAAGTATCTTCGATGGTACGTTGTAATAGTCCTTAAATAGTTTATGTAGTTTATTCCATATATTTTATATAGTTATTACGACCATATAGTTTATTCCTAACTCACAACATGTCTTACTTTTTTTCTTCAAAATTCGAGTATATATATATATATATATATATAGTTAAGGTAATATATTAACTTTATTGTTTCCTTACTAATATAATATGATTACCGATCAGATTCAAAAATATTTTGATCCGCTAGAGTTAAATAGGTATAACTTTACTATTTAACATGTTATTTCTCTTGTTTTACTTCATGCTTGCATCGTCAATTTTTTTTTAATTTTTGATTAATCAGATACATTCTATATTTCTCTGCTCAGATTTAACGTGGCAATTCAGTTATTAACTGGGAATAAAGCGAAAAAATATAAATTACTTAAATTTCTCGTATAACAATTAGAGAAGTTGTAATTTTTTAATTTTTTACGAAACAACTTTATGAATAATTGCAAGATGTCATTCATTATTGATTTAGATAAGATTCTGTCATATTTTTGCCATTGTTTTTAAAAAGTATATCCAATGTACCAGACACATAAAATAATTTTTAAAAATAAAGTAAATTATAAAATTTCTTCGAGCTTATAAAGTTCTTGCCATATTTGCTTTGCCATTCAATGAAATAAGAATTTATAAACATTTATTTACATGACATTATATCTTTATATTTCGAGAGTAGGCATACCAGTAGTTACAAAAGCTAGGCAACACTTTCATCAATCATAACCTGTGAAGTAATGAAGACAAATGAAAATATCCTAGGAGACCTTTCATTTGTTGTTTGCTATACTATATCATACTAAGCTTATCAGTATGCATCATTATTATATGCATCAAGTCATCAATTATGGCAAGTGTATGGAATCTGTGTATATCTGTGAATGAATGTACTGGAAGCTACTGTTTGCAAAAACTCAGGTATGGATCAATACAGCAGCCTTTCGCCCAACCCTCACGGAAGTCTTTGCGTCTAAGAGCCCAGAGTTTTACCGCTAAGGGATGTCACAGCTGAAAGCACGTGCGCAAAATGCCGATTGATGTTAATTTGAGGTCTAACGAGAGACTATACATTACATAAACCATTTTCTTTTTGATCATTGAAAACAAGAATTTTATTAGTTACTTTGTATTTGAACAATATTGGATGAGGGAAGTTAATGAATTCACAAATCAAAGAACGCTGACAAAAACTTTATATATATATATATATATATATCAATATCTCTAGTCATACATAAATATATATATATATATATATATACTAGTAACGCATTGTACAAAAAAATGACAATAATAAGAGGATAATTCATATAATTTTTCTAGGTAAAAACATGCTTATAAATAAAAAACGTAAAAAAAGATTTGTTAATTTGTAGTTGAAACTTACACACTGAACTCTATCAAATTATGCAAAACTACAAATGTTGATGAGCCGCCCAACCTGTCTAGTGGTCAGCGTTACTGACTACGGAGGGGGAGTACCTGGGTTCGAATCCCGGCTCGGGAATGGATGTACTTTCTCCCTCTCTCTGTGTTTCTTGTCCTTTCCTCAGATGATGGATGAATGTGACCCGCACTCTAAAAAAAAACACTGTTATTTTACAGCAAAAAGTGCTGGCAATTTGGGCGCCAGTATAATCTACTGTAAATTTACAGCATATCCGTAAAACTTTTTCAGCATATTTAACTGTAATTTTTACAGTATATTTTGCTGTAATTTTACAGCATTTTTTGCTGTAATTTTTACAGTTCTTTTTGCTGTAATTTTTACAGTACTTTTTGCTGTAATTTTTACTGCATTTTTTTATTTAATTTTTACTCTACTTTTTACTATGCATTTTACTTCAACCTTTCCAGAATATATTTTAAACCTTTTGCTATTTACAGCTATCATCAGGTTTTCATAATTTTTTTTCAATTTTCATTCTCCCCTCCACTTGGTTTTAGTTCTCATGAAACATTTACTTAGGAATTAATTTTTATGTTAAGATAATTTTTGAAAGAAATGTGTGTAGATAATTTTTCTCGTGACAAGAAAATGCAATTAAGAAAATTTAATTCATCCTTTTTCTCATTAAATAAGTACATTAATGTCCTATTGAAACACATAACATATTATGGATGCAGAAAGATTTATATTATAACATAATTTTATTTAACTATTTTTTAAAATCAAACAATTTAAAATATATACTTTTCATTTTACAAATATTTTTTGCATAAGCAATTTGATAAATATTTAAAGATAAATGTATGATGAATCCAGACACAATGTTTAATTACTATGATTATTATTTAAATGATTTCCAATTGAAATATATATAAGACATTTCTTTCATATTCTATCAAATGTTAAGATATTTGATGTTTAAATACAAAATCCCTTACTGTTTTTTGACCAATTTTATTGAATTTCTAGTAGAATTGAAATTCATTGAAACGTATCATTGTTATATTTTTATTTTAACTGAAAGCACAACATACACAATACCCATTATGTGCTAAGTAATTTAACAAATATTATTGATTGAATATGAAGCAATTTGTAATTCAATATACGTAGCATAAAGAATATAAATGTTACATTGCAGAAGATATCATTTTTCAGAACATTCTGTTAATTATTTAACTTTCAATACCATACACGATGATTAGTTATTTAGACTTTTTACCCCAAAGTCGTAATTTTAAATGTAGGTTGAATTATGAAATAAAGAAAGAATAGTTATATTGAATAAGATATAAAGCTAAACATGAAATTAATATTTGATTTACCTACCATTTTATAGACTAAGGATAGAATAAAACCTTCAAAAAATTCCTTTTTACTAAAAATACGAAGGGCAATTAGTCAACAATATGATATTTCAATTATACTGTACAGACAATAAAAGTTTACTTTTTGATATTATTTAGATTTTTTTTCCTTTAAACTTTTTTCCATTATAATAAAAGCTAATAAAAATTCTGTGGAAATAAAGAGTTTCTATTTAATAATTGACAAAACACAAACAATATAGCAAATAACTTTTTTTGTTTATTTATCCTACATTTTAATCATAATCATTCAAAATTAGACAAATTATTTAAAAGAGATAATACGCGTGCTTGAACATCATCTTTGACAGATTTTGTGGATTTGGTCCCTCGACAGGGGTTAATGCTGAATAAGCACCTGAAATACAAAAAATAGAAATTAGACATACAGCAGATTTGCTTGCAATAATTTAACACCTATTCCAGTTTTCAAATGTGCCTGGAGTTGACATCAAAAGACGTTAGCCAGCACAGTCCTACTATTAATAGTTACTATGCGACTTTTCTATTAAACTTTCTTTACAAATCCTCCTTTGTAATTTTTTAATCTTCCAAAACATCTACATATTTAAAATGTTTTAACTTTTCAAAAAAAATTGTAACTATGTTATAAGGTAACGTTTAATGTGCACTATGTTTACTATAATACTAAATTACCATACGTATGCAATAGTATTAGAAAAAATGTTGAGCACAACATATTTTAAATAAATTAGGCAAAAACAAATTAAAAAGCTTTCACTCATGTACTTCTGTTTCTTAATTATAGTTCTTTATTCTATAGATTTTTTATTCAAAGAATTTAACATATTTAATAAAAGAATTCTAAAAAAATATAAAACATATAATTCTATTTCTTTAGAAAATGAAATTCGATAATCAAGTAATTTTTATAACCATCAAAACGCTTAAATAAAATATAATTATAATTTTTAAGAAGTTTTCATGATTAAAATATCAATCAGCTATATTAACAAACTAGTACAAAACATTCTAAATTTTATTAAACTAATAAAAATATATTGACACTTTATTCAAACTCCTTTGTATAAATTGAGCTTATAATTTTCTGAAATATTCAATCAAATTTATCCGAATTTATATCAATAAAAGTAAACTAATTGTTTGTATAATAAATAATAAGAAAATTGTACTTCACCTTATATTTGGTGATTCATTTACAAGGGAAATTCAAACCTTTCAAAATTATAAACACAAGCAGCATTTATAATTTCACGGAAACGAATGCAAATGAAAATAAATAATGGCGTCGTTTTAGAATAAAAGCAAACGATAATCCCACCAATTTGAAGCGCATGCGCAGTGACAAGCGATTTTCTCTCTCTGAATTTTACAGTAAAATTTACTGTAATCTTCAATGTTCCTGTTATAGCTATTTAAATAACAGTGATTTTTACTGTATTTCTTCCGTTTTTTTTAACAGTGCGCCCTATAAACGGGTTTGTGGTGGTGTGGCGTGGGCGATGCTACTCGTATCTCCGTGACTTGGTTCACAGGTGCCCACCGGGTAACGATAAAATGAGTACCAGTTACCGGCCTTGTTGAGGCAAATGGGCTAATGTTACTTACTTACTCAAGGGTTCCCGCCATTAGATAAAAAAAAAAACAAATATTGATGAAATTTAGCTTGTTACGTAAAATTTAATTATATAATTACCAAGTTGTTTTACTTTTTCGAAAACAAATTAATAAAACTGTCGGAGCAAATCAGCAAATTAATGTTAATATTATCTATAAAAACCATATTGTATAATAAAGCATTCAAAATTGTTTTGTTTCATTACATTTATGAGACTATTATATAATCATCATATTGAAATATGCATATTCTATACGCAATTCATAAATTGATACAATTCATTTCATATATGATTGAGTTAATATCATTATCATCAATCACATTAGAGCTTGTTAAAAAAATGATAATGAATTGAAGGACAGTTCGAAAGACAAGAGACAGACACAGTGAATTTATTGTACATGATAGTATGACTGACAGCAGAAATACTTTACAATAATATACATTCCGGATCTCAATTATCCCACAAAAGGAATTATCTATTTACATTAGACATGCGCTAATGTTACAAAAACCAACGATATTTACAATACCATTGTTGATAAAAAGCAAGAAAATGTTTAAATTTGACACTAAAAAGCAAATATTGAAATCTTATCATGACTTTCAAATGAAAGAATGCAGAGTGGATTCTCACTGTGTCAGATATCATTTGCTATATGTTTAGAGAAACAGGATGTGAGAATTATTTGTGGGAATTCCGGCGTCTTTTTCAGATAAAACTAAAAGATAGATGAGTGAACATCAACCTCATCTTTTCAAATTTCGCAAATTTTACAAACAATTTTAATTATACACACATAGCGAAATGTGCATAAAACAACGAAAAATATAAATTTTATAAATGCCGAGTGCTATTGTAAATTTAAGCAGCATATTTCAGTGATCTGTATTATATTTTCAATATTATCATTCATATTAATAAAAATAAATATGCAAATAATTTAAATAATTAATATGCTTATGACTTTTCTCAAGACTAACCACTTAGGCTCACTGTCACCTACTGGTAGGACAATGCTCTGCAGAGCATAAGGTCCCGGGTTCGATTCCAGCCACATTTTCATAATGGGAGATTGGTGTTGTGCTTGTGCTTCCGCATTGAATGTCTGTAAGGTAGAATGTGTGGGAGTTTTCCAGGTTTCCTCCCTTGCGACATGTTTATATGGCCCACTATCTATAAAAAGCACTGTAGTTAGGCATATTATGCAGTTGATATAAAAATGCTTAGAATTAGCTTAGGCCGTTAGGCTATTCTAGGCATCCATTATGCGGTGTCACAACCAAATTATTTTCTTTTACTGTAATTATTGGAAGTGTTTCTTAAGTTAAATAATGACACATTTTATATCGAAATTTGTTTTTTCAGTAAATTCAGTTATCAATTTTACCAGTAAAATAGATTTATTCGTATTTGTCACCACAATATTATCCTACTACAGTTGCGTCAATGGATTACGAGAATTTTATTAATTTATTTTTTTATTTTTTTACGCTCAAAACGTAATTCTAAAATTGGATGACGTCAGCATGTCATGCAGACATCCGTTCAATACATGTGATTCCATTCTAAAACGAACATTTTGGAGCTTGTTATAATATTCCAAACAAAAGGAAATGAACCATTTCCTGCGGCATAGTATTCTTTCTAACTATAATGGTGTATTTCCTCGTATTTTTATTTATTTTTTTGTTTCTTATTTAACAAAGAAAGAAGAATAATTGCAAAAATGAAGTTATGGATTCAAATGTAAATCGCATTTTACAGGAATGGAGGCGGAAATTAAGCATAATGCACAATAATACTTGTGAATATTACTTTTACAATTCAATAAAGAACCTAAGAATAAAAATGTTGACAAAGGAAGCATTTCGCTTTCCGTGGAATTGGAAATTGCATATTCAAAAAAACTTGTTGTATATGCAAATATGTCATAATCAGAATTGGATAGGAAGTTAAGGATCATTTTCAGTGACGCTTAATCATTGAGGGATATGCCTAACTATATTTTCAATGCTGATATTCAATTCGTCCAATTAAATTTACATACAGAACATTTGGTAAAAGTGGAAATAGATCTTCCTTCGACAAATATTGGAATACATTAGGAAAATATAAGACAAAAAATTTAAATGAACAAAATTAGATAAAAATTATATAAAACACATTAAGTTAATAATTTTAAATTAATTAATTTAAAATTAGGAATAAATCTGTTCTTAAATAAGGATGAGTTTACCCATGTATCACGTTGGAAAACCATTTAATCATTGCAGAATGTATCTTATGCAGGACTATGTTGTGCCTATATTGCAATAAAGACTTGATATACTTACTTGCTGTCAGTTTTATGCAGGATGGTTCTATGCCACACATCCCGTTAAGATGTCTTATCGGTGAAAATGTGCTTCAGGTCCCCTGCTTGGCGCGTTTTCAAAAACGCCGATGCCATGGTGAAAATTCTACCGCTATTTTAAAGTGAAACTTAATCAGCGACCAATGAAAAGGCTAAAACAAAACAGCAGTTAATGAGCATGCGCGAAAAATCGCTTCAAATGTGCGAGTTGGTGAAGAAAGGAACCTAAACCGCAATTAAACCATCCCATCTCTTGAATTTTTCAATAAATATAAGGGCAAAAGCCAAGGATTAAGTTTACATGTCTTAACGATCGCCAAACTTGATTCTAGCAATTCTTTACTTATGAAAATGCCTAGAATCTCGTACAGGCTCCTTCCAGTCTGAATTCAATAAATTGTTTAAAGACCGATATCTGCACTCAGCAGTACAATGAGTAATTAAGTGCCAGCTGGCGGCCATATTTTTCAACTAAAAATAATCTGCGTTGTATTAATATTATTGCTCTCTATTTCATTGTCGGCTAACTCTCTTATGTTTTACATAAATTAGCTAATGCTGAGACGATCAAGTTTCATCGAATCTTATTCTGGAATGCATCAGACTTTCTAAAAGTGGCTTCTCTTTATTAACCTTATTATAAAAAATAAAGAGCCGCGATGGCCTGGTTGGTTAAGGCGTTCTCGTTATCAGAAGGTGGTGAGTTCGAATCCCGGCATAGCCGATGATCCGTCGTGTTCACTAATGGCGACTGGGCACGTAAAATATGTCGGATCGCAATGTCCTCCATGTTCCCATTACAAATTAATACCCCTGGGGGTGGTTGGAACCAAGCTATGGGTCTTCTCTGGTTTCAATCTCTAAATTGGAAGATTCAGATAGTGCTGCCGTCTATGCGCCAAAAGTCATACTTCCACCTACGTATGAGGGTGCTGCTCTATTCAAAAACGGAAGAAGCTCTCTCCCTGACTTCATTCACCTAGTCTCTGACGGGCGGGCTTGGCGTTACCATGTGTCATCAGAAACAACAACAATATAAGAAATCAAGTTTACTTAAATAATTAATATGCGATAAAGTTTATGATCTAATACAATTTTACCGTGTTTAAAACACTATAAAGTTATCTCAAATAATATTTTTTAAATTGTTCAAAGTACATGAGAGATAACATAAATTATTTTTCATCTTTTCATAAGTTTGGGATTTTTCTTGAAATATGTGTATTCAACATGCAAATGTTTTTGCTTATATCTGTAGAACAATAAGCAAAATAAAACGAAAAATATATAGAAACTCTAAATAAAATAATTTCTTTTAATTTGAAATTTTAAGTAAAAAGATTCCATAAGAAAAATGTGTTGCACAAGCCTTTTTCACAATAAAAATAAAATAGAACATTTTTATGGTACATGCAAATTTTTATCCAAAAATATTTTTAAATGTTTTTCGAGTAAGTTTATCAATAATTTTAGTTTAACACTACTGAAAAAAAACATTTTTGAAAACAAGTAAATCAAAATAAAAGTATATTGATAAAAATAATTGTTCCATCTCAATTATCTTATAAGAATTGAATCACTTTCATTAAAAAATTCTAGGCCGTAAGTTATGTACTTTAACATTTCAAAAGAATTTTTATAATAATAATTTATTTTATTTGTATGTCTAGCAAGTTAGTCAGATTATTCGTTGTTCTAAATTCCCAAATTAACAATTGATAATTTTGCCGCCCAACCTGTCTAGTGGTTAGCGTAACTGATTACGGATGGGGAAGACCTGGGTTCGAGTCCCGGCTCGGGCATGGATGTACCTTCTCTTTCTCTCTCCCTGTGTTTTTTGTCCTTTCCTCAGATGATGGATGAATGTGGCCCGCCCTATAAACGGGTTTGTGGTGGTGTGGTGTGGGCGATGCTACTCGTACTTCTGTGACTTGGTTCACAGATGCCCACCGAGTAACGATAAAATGAGTAGCAGTTTACGGCCTTATTGTGGCTAATGTACTATACTTGCTCAAGGGTGCCCACCATTAAAAACAAATTGATCATTTTTAAGTTTTTCCCTCACGAAATAGTTTGAGATCTTTTGGGATTTAAAATTTACATCAGGAGTCAACACATCATTATTATTACATTTAATAACACAGTAGTGTTTAAATGTAATGTCTGCAACTTTACAAAGAAGTTTTTTTGCCGAAAGTGTTCAAAAACAACGATTGAAGCTTTCATATGTAATCTGTGTAAGGCAAAAAATATATTTTTGTAATAATTTTCAAGTATTGAAGCTTCAAAACATGCTTTTTGTTTCAATTAATATTGATCCAGGTAATTCACTTTTGCGTTTATGAGAACAGGAGAATACATACAGGAGAATTTCATAAAGATAACAAAAATACTCGACATTATTATATAAATTTCATTCAACTCGTAAAAATATGATTTCTTCAGCGTCATGAATTACATTTCTCTTACTCTTTAAAAGTTGAAAAACACGGCGTATTCATTATTTTTATGGCCTATTGCAATCAACAGAAAAAGAAACGAATTCGCTTTTCCAGAAAATAACTGAAGGTTGTTGGCAGCATGTTGAAACAACCTTTTTAAACATAAAAATGATTAATTCTCTGTATTTGACAATAAGGCTTTCATATCTGATATCTAGAGTTGTTTTTTTTAATAAATTATTTGTACTAAATAAAAGTAATCATGACTTTTTATATCATTTCTTCATTTTATGAAATTTTGTGGTAAAATACAGTTTTTTATAATTGTTCTATAGTCTTCTTTAATCTGATTTTGCCGATTCTGCTGCCAATTTAGATAAACTGATTTGAGTTTGGAATCATGCTGACGCCCACCAATTATCAAACTTTCGGGAGAAAAATTACTATTAGGAGCATATTAGTATTTTTTTTTTAACAAAATTCATTATTTTCTTAAATTATTTAATTCATTATTTAACGCTATTTTGTGCCAAGAAATGACGTTCCATGTACAAATTAGATAGAGAATATCGTAGGTGTTAAATACTTCAAAATTACTTTCAGTTTTGCGAAATTATTAATTAACAAATCAAGGTTTCTTTTCTTTCCCATTCCAATGCGTTTTTAATAGGTGGCGTATTAGAAAAGGCGTAAATTGGCTTCAGAAGTAAAATTTTTTTTTTTTTTTTTCGAAAATCGAAAAAAATAGCCATTGAAACATTTTAAAATTTTATTAATTGAAATTCTCTGAATTTTGATATTAGTGGAAGAAATATCAAAATTCAGAGGACTGAATAGAAATAATTTTTTTTTATTTCTAATGGCGGGCACCCTTGAGCAAGTAAGTACATTAACCCATTTGCCGCAACAAGGCCGGAAACTGCTACTCATTTTATCGTTACCCGGTGGGCACCTGTGAACCAAGTCACGGAGGTACGAGTAGCATCGCCCACGCCACACCACTACTTATAGGGCGGGCCATATTCATTCATCATCTGAGGAAAGGACAAGAAGCACAGAGAGAAAGTACATCCATGCCCGAGCCGGGATTCAAACCCAGGTCCTCCTCATCCGTAGTCAGTTACGCAAACCACAAGACAGGTTGGGCTGCTAAAAGCAATTTATAATTGTTTGCAAAAACGTTTTTGGTGAGATAGATAGAAATATACTCAAAATTTATTTTAGGTGTCATAACTAGTAATTTGCCTTATTGGTAACAACAGAAACATGAAAATTAAAATGTTTATATTTCTCCTACTATCTCAATTTAGTTTATGAACATATATTTTCTTTTATTATTTACTCATTAATAAATTATTTGTTCACCTAAATATTTAACCATAATAGTTAATACTTTATTTTAAAATAAAATTACTGTATCCAAAACTGCATCAGATTTTTAATAAAACCTGTTTGAAGACAGTTTATCCATGGTGAAATTATTCAATTTTCCGTGAATCGTGCTTAACTATAAATGTATCGATATTGTTCAACTTCATTTTCATCGGCTGCTTTCTTTTCGGTTTGTTGTTATTCGCAACAGGTGTGCCAACATCCCAAAAACACATAAAATATGACATCACAGACAATTTTAACTACTAGACTTGCGTGCATTGAGTTATTTATAGTATGTAAACGCAAATAATATAATGTGATATAGCATAACCGGCCTTCCAAATTGCCTTGAATTTGTAACGCGTTGAATTAACCGCACATTGTTCTTCTAAGACTGTGACGTCAGTTGGTGTTTATGAAGAAATAATTTCTTGTGAAAAGTATTGCAATGTTTGTTAATACCCATAAAATATTTTTTATGTACTTTCCATGTAATTATAATTGATATTAAAGCTTTTGTAAATATATGCAGGGTTTTTTTATGTTATACATACATATTAAAGCCTAAATTTTAATATTTAACCTTCAACAAACAATGCATTTAGTCATTATTTTGTAATGAATGAAATCATAACTCGAAATTAAGATAATTTTGGATTTGATTCTAAGTATTGTTCTGTATTATTTCAGAAACTTTTTTTTTTCGAAAAAATTATGATTCAAAATTTTTGTAAACACAATGTAACAATTAATGATTTAAAGGAGTTTCTTTTAATTTTTTACTAAAAAAAATAAATAGGAAATTTTAAGAAGTTAAAAACAAATTTAGCTGCATCATTTATATATATATATATTATTTCTAATGGTGGGCCCCCTTGAGCAAGTAAGTACATTATCCGCAAAAAATCCGGAAGCTGCTACTCATTTTATCGTTACCCGGTGGGCATCTGTGAACCAAATCTCGGAGGTACGAGTAACATCGCCCACACCACACCACCACCACCACCACAAACCCGTTAATAGGGCGGGCCACATTCATCCATCATATGAGGAAAGGACAGGGAGAAAGAGAAAGTACATCCATGCCCGAGACGGGATTCGAACACAGGTCCTCCCCATCCGTAGTCAGTTACGCTAACCACTAGACAGGTTGGACGCTCGCTTTAATTAATCTCTACAGATATAATTTCTCTATAAGAAATATAGCATTTCACATACATCAGGTTTCTCTTAAGAAATAATTATTATTTTTATTATAAATCAAAAGATTTAATCAACAAGTTTAAAATTTCAAAAATAAATTGTTCGCGGTAAGTGAATTATAGTTTTAAAATTAACGAAATATTATTTTAAATTATATATACATATAACCCTAATGATTGGTTAGAATTCAAATCAAACTCCATTTTAATGCAAGGTCATGTGGTATAATGCTCGAAAATATCTGCCCTCTACGTGGACTACCTTTATGAATGGTTTCGAAATTCCGTTGATCAACAATGCAATTACAAAGATCTTTTCTTTTCTAATAGGTAATGCGGGCGAAACCTTTTGTGTGAAATACCCTCACGCATAACTGCGGATATCCTCCGAGTTGAATGTCCCGTATGAAGGAAATTTATAAGAAATCGTGTCGTATATCTTCAGATTCCGAATGTTAACTTTAAGTATGAAACTATTTTAAGGAATACTTATTTTTTTATCCGTATATTCAAACACACACATACACACAGATTTGTTTACCAAAATGTGATCCAAGTAAAAAGGCTTAATATTTTTAACTAAATTTGTTAGGAAAACAACAATAATAATAATAATCACAATTTGCTAAAAATATTTTTCAAATTTCATGGAAATAAAACTGAGTTTTATCAGTTCAAAAATATATGAATCTCTCTCTCTCTCTCTCTCTCTCTTATCACTTAAAATAATACTCTTAAATAAAAATTAGTGCTTTTTGAAATAAGTCTATAAATTGTACATAAAAGATTACGTTCGTTTCCTGTGAATATTTTATACTTTCACTAGAATTTACGAATCAAAATCATTTTTGAGTTTATGAAAAGAAAAAATTATATTTTATTTTATTTTTATTTAATTATATTTTATTTTAATTTATGATATTATATTTTAATCATTTATTTTCGTACTATATTTTCATTCAAATTATTAAGTAATAAATCCAAAAATATTTTTCAAAATTAAAATAAATAATAAGAATAACTTGAAGAATAATTAAAATTATGAATTTTTTAGCTCATATATTAAAAAAACATTTTTTTCACTGATATGTATGAGCATTTTTATATCATTGAATATAGTTTCAAAATATCCATTAATTTATCCTTATCCTAAATAATTCAGAGAAAAATAAGCATTTAAAAAAATAATACTTGTGTATTTTTATGATTCCTAAAGATAATTAGTTACTTTGTTAATACATTCTTTTGCAAAATTTTTCATGTAAATAATGTGCTCTTTTGTTATTATTCCCACCCATATTATTTTTATCAAAAAACAGTATTTCCTTTTCATGTGTATATATAATTGAATTAGCAGGTCATTGCTTCTTTGCGGGATAATTAAAAGTTAGAAAAATAATATTTTATCATTTTTATGACAATATTAACTATTTTCTTTTTCAAAACATTTCTTACGACTTAACGCTACGAAATTAGATATATTGCGTGCAGATCAGCTAAAAATAAATCCAATCAATTGTGGAGCACTGAAAAGTCTCCTTAAGTTACGAAGTTATTATATATCGAGACTTCTTTCATCCGAATACTAATGCATTTTTAATCGGTGATGTATCGGATAAAACGAAAACACTTTCACTGCAGTGAGCAAAAAAACTTTTTTTTCAAAAATTGAAAATAATGGGAATTTTATTTTTTAAAAAATATGAAAGAGAGGGAATAAGTATCAGATACCGTAGCTATTTTTTCCTACTCCTAACGGTTAAGCAAAGATGCCAATTTTGAACGGGTGAAACTCACATGTGTCCAATCTTGAAAAAAATTCTTCTAAGTTCCAGAATAATCACATAAGTAATTTTAGTATGAGCTCATACCAGCGTTAATTGCAATTTAAATTAATGATAAACACTGTATTCAATAGCTCGAAATTGAAAGTGGTTTGTCTGTAGTAATGCAGAAACCAGCAATTTACTATAACTTTCATTTCATTCTTTGCATCCGTTCTTATTTCAATTCAGAGCAAAAAAGGAGATACACAGAATTAGAATTTTATTTATATAGAGGAAACATATCTAGAATCCGTTGCAAGGGCAATCTTTTCATCGCAAAGATCTGCAATACATTCAACCTTTCATTTTTATTTACTTAAAAGAAATTTCCTTTTTCGATTAGTTCTAAGCAATTTTTTTAAATTATATATTTTTCTCGGAATAATACATAGTTTCTTATCGGCTCTCTAATTTAATATAACTTAAAACCTCATCTGAAGCATTTTAAATTTCTTTCAATAATTTAAAAGATCTGTACAAAATTACTTTCTTTTCAATTGTTAAAATCTTCATATTATCGGCTCATTTTTCACATTGAAAAAACTTCTTACATAATAACATTTTGTATTTTATTTTTTAGAACAACAACTAAAATAGACGTTGTTCTAAAGAATAAAAAATAAAAATAATAAAAAATAAATAAATAAATAATTAAAAATTAATAAAAAATAAATAATTAATTAAAAATTAAAAAAAAATAAATAAAATAGACAGATAAAAATAGATAAAACATCAATTTTTAATTGTCTATTTTACCTATTCTGTAGAAAAAGCGCTTAAAAAATACCATGTAATTTCTTAATTTCAGAAAAATTTCTAATAAGATCACTTATAAAAAGGCTTCTATTAACTAAATAAAGAAATTATTTTTAAGATCTCTATTTAAAGCAATTATTTTTAATTATTCAGTGAAGCATAAAATTATTATTATTTCTTTTAGGATAAATTATTTTCCTAAATTTTTCCTTTTCAATTTTTGAAAATTTGAAAATCTTTCATTTATTATTATCTTTATTTGAAACAATTATTCAGTGAAACATTCAATAGAATTATTATCGTGCTTTTAAGGAAACTTTTTTTCCTAATTTTTTTTTTTTTTCTTTTTTTTAGAATTCCAAAAATTTTTATTAATTAAAATCTTTATTTAAAGCAAATATTTTTAACTGTTTAGTGAAAAATTCAATATTATTATTGTTTTTTAGGAGAAAATATTTTCCTAAAGTTCACTTTTTCTGAAGTTTATTTAATTTAAAAAATAATATTATAAAATTTCAGTTATATAAAGAAAACATACTAACATAATTTCCTCTATTTTTCATCAATTGCAATGATTTACAATTTAGAATAGTCTTTTCTTTAATGGAAGTAAAATTTTTTTTTATGATGAAAAAAGCAGCACATATTATAATTGCCTTAGATATATTTGAATGCATAAATCAGAAAAAAAAATCATTTCCCTTCGCGTTTAACAAATTACAGAATCAAACCTATAACCTTTCTCTTTAAAGACGTATGTTTCCAATATGATCCGTTGAAAAGGGCAACTTTTACATATATTTGTTAAATGACTTTAAAAAACAAACTTTATTTTCATTATTTAAAATTTAATTTTGCCAATAAATATAAAATATTTTATATAATTCGAAAAAAACAAATATTTTGAATTGAAATTTATTAAGGACTTAAGAAAATTTCAAGGCCAAGTTCTTGTGGTTAGCGTGCCTGAGCACGGATAGGGAGGTTCTGGGTTCGGTCCTGTTCGGGCATTGATGTACTTTCTCTTTCCTGTCTTTGTCCTTGCCTTGTATGAATAGAGTAGGAATGAATGGCTGCCTACCCTATAAACGGGTACCTATGTCATGTGTATACTGAGAAAGTCGGACTCTACACCAAATTACCATTCAGATGGAAAATTAGAGCAGCGCACCCCATATTGCCAGGCTGGCTGGCTAACGACAAAAAAAGTTTCAAGTTTAAAATGTTAAAGAAATTCAAGAGTAACATCAAATATAAAATCTAACTTTTTTTAATTTCCTTATTATAATATAGGCGGATCTCTTAGATCTTATTTAAAACATTAAGATACCAATTAAATAATCGCAAATAATGAGAATTTAT
The DNA here is from genome assembly GCA_026290005.1 of Latrodectus geometricus. Taxonomy (NCBI): domain Eukaryota; kingdom Metazoa; phylum Arthropoda; class Arachnida; order Araneae; family Theridiidae; genus Latrodectus; species Latrodectus geometricus. The sequence continues at coordinate 11,065 of JAPDSC010086027.1, read as the reverse complement.
CATTTATTTATTATAAAATCATCTTTCAATTGAATATAAGTAAGGAATTTTTTTAATTCAACTGTAATAAAAATTCTATGAAATTTTTTGAGGGAAAAATAAAAAGAAAAATTAATAATATTAAATTTTATTAATTTCATCAGTGATTACCAAAAGCAAATGCTCAGAAGTAAATATAATGCTTACTTTAATAAGTATTTTAATTATTTTTTTCTCTTTTTTCTAAGCTTTGCTTTTAGCTTTTCTTCAAGATATTATTAACAATAAGTAAATGTGGTCTTTTTTTCCTTTTCATAAATCGGAGAACCTTCTTGCAAAAACATGTTTACAAGAAGGTTTTGTGTTTCTAAGATCAATGTAACAATATGAGAGATATCAAAAAACATTTTTTCTCGTTAAAATGGAAGAAATTTTTTAAAAACTGCTTTCGAAATTTTATATAGAATAATAAATATATGGTCTAAAAAATACAATTCTTGTAATAAGAATACAATCCACAAAATAAATCTAAACTTCTCCATTGAAAAATCTTTAGATCATTTAAAACTTAACTAAGTAAAGTGAAAATTAGAAAAAAAAATTACATAAATATGCAATTGCGTTATTAATATATTAATGAAATTTAATAATCCATAAAACAAATGTTTATAGTATAATATCATAAATTATATTTATTTTATTTTTATATAAGCTGTAATCATTAAATAATACAGTTTATTAGCTAAAAATATCTTGAATTTTTAGCTAATAAATATTAGCTATATATTTTAGCTATGTATTTAATTACATAGCTAAAATTAATTGCTTAAACTTAATTTTAGCTATGTAATTAAATAAATTAATTACATAGATAAAATTTTGGCTATGTATTAATACATAGCTAAAATATAAAGTAGTAAATATTAGCTATATATTTTAGCTATGCATATTAGCTATGTATTTTTAGCTATATATCTTGTATTTTTAACTAAAAGAACGTACCTAGGATTACGTTCTTATAGTTTCGTCAATAGTCTATCTCTAATTACTCCATCTCTAATTAATATAACAGTTTTAAATTAATAAGAAAACAAAAATACACATAAAGTAAATACTGCCAAGGGTCTACATGTACTTGTGGAATGTTTGCATACGAAATTTGTAAATCCCATTCCAAATCGCTACTTTAAAGTTATATATTAAGTTTAATAAATAGAATTAATTATCACGTAATTTATTTATACGTCACATATTTTATTTTGTTTATATATGAACATCTAATTTATTTTATGTTGAAGGCTGTTAATTTATATACTTAATATTTTGATAATTAAATTAATTTATTCTCAATTATTTTTAAATTCCTTATATGGATGTTTTAATTTCAGAAATATAATGTGGATAATGTTTCTTTTTTTTTTCATATAAGCACTTGATTATATTTTTGTAAAGAATTAAGTAATTTTAGGTTTTCAATCCCATGCGAAATTATCGTTCAGCGGGAAAAAAAAATTTCTTTAATTGTAATAAAAGATGTGAGGAAGGAGAAGCCGACGCTGGAGACTCGTGATATTTGACCAGCTGTCTTGGGAATGTCAACATATGTACTCTACATCAGTGACGTCACTCCACGGCCTGACCACGACACGAGGAGGAGGAGCACAACTGGCTGATAAGATAGGGATGTGGGATTAAACCTCATCACATGATAAACAATACACCTGTCGAGAAGAGCTCGCATTTTTCTCACTCAATTCGAAACAAGGCCGATGTTGCCAGTCCTTGGGAATGAAATAATTAGAACACATCCTTCAAAGGGAGTCAGGAGCATTCATTGTAAAGATTGTTTTCATATTCAAGGAAACTGTTGTACGTTGTTTACGGTTTTGGAAGAGAGGCAGTGATTTCTGTAGGTGAACTGTAAGTTTGTTTCGCTATAGTTTTTTACATAGAGTGATATATTCTATTTTTGGAGTTTAATTCAAAACATTTGTGTGTTTTTGTTTGAAAATTGCACCGATCAATTAAACTAACGAAATATTTGGTACCAATGGACTTTCTGTTGTTAACTTTATTGAAAATTCGAAGAAAACTTACTTAAACAAACTTCAGAATTCTATTTTTAAAAAAAATTATAGATAGATTTAATTTTATTGAAATTATAGGCAAAAAAGCCAATTTGATATTAAAACTGACTGGTGTACACATCAATTTTGTTAAGAGATTACTTTTTTATTGTCATGGTCTATTTTTCTCGTGATTTACAAGGCAGTGTAGCTTATCTCCGATATTCTGATGGTACCACTTCAGAATTCCTTTGATGGGAGTAATTCTCTTGCATCCTTAGATCTAGATCTTCTTTCGGCAATCAATAAAGACTTATCACGTAATCTATTACCATCTTTGGAAGTGCCAAAAACAGTGGATGAAGTAAGTGAAAGTAACAATTCAGTCAACAATACGGATTCTACTTTTGATTCTACAATCCTCATCAATGCTACTACTTGGCCTTCTGCAGAGACAAATTCCTCACAACCAACAATCTTTCCTTTGTACGCTATTTTAATCGTAACTTTGTGCTTCATAGCAATGAGTTCAGTTATCATCTACTACTTGTGCCGTTGCATGGCGAGGAGAAAAAAGCGTGAAAACCAACTCGCCAGCATCACACCCAAAGTGCATGACCCCAGGATGGTTGGAGTCAGAGCTTGCCAACCCATAGAGTTCGTGGTGCCGACGACTATTGTGATAAGTGAGAACACAGAAGATTCTGTGTCTGAAACAGACTATTCTTCGAGTGGCGCCAAGATGTTGCCACTGATTTTAGGCGGGAAGAGGAAACATAGTGTCACCAAGTACCACATAAACCCAGAAGATCTACAACATGGCTTGTACGAAGGCGTGAAGGCGGTTTCTGACAAAGGGGCGTTCTTAGGTGATTTAGGAAGAGTTGGATTTTCCCTCAGCTATAACTCATCTCGAAACCAGTTGACAGTGAAACTTATCGGTGCCACAGATTTACCTTGCCATTTTCTGAAAACCACGGCTAATCCTTGCGCGAAGATAGTTCTAATGCCTGACAGGACAACCAAGTACATGTCCAAAGTGCAACGTAACACAATGAACCCAACCTTTAACGAGACTTTTGTGTTTACAGTGCGAAGGGATGACTTAGCAGACAAAAAACTGAAAATATCCATTTGGGACTATGACAGGTTCTCAAGAAAGTGCCTCATTGGTCAAGTGCTGTATTCTGTCAAAGATTCTGGGTTAACGAACTCCATGACAGCAGATTCCTGGACTGGGGATATATGGGTTGATCTTAAGCCAGATTCTTCAACGGTAAGCAAAATTATATCATAAACTGAATTTAATGATTATTTTGCAATAGACATAAAACAATATCCCAAGTTTGTTTTAAATGTGAATATGTAAAACTTATTTTATAAGAAATATCTGACAAAAAAAATTTCTTTTTGAATACTTTATCATATAACAAAAGATAAACCATGTATAATTTTAATTAGCCTTCTTTTTAATTTTCAGCTATGAAACGAAAAAACTTAATCATATAAGTACAATTTACTATACGTTTAAATTATACTATACGTTTTAATTAATCACAATTATAGATTTATTAGATTTTATAATTACTCGAGTTAACTAAGCGTACAAGAGAAAAACACTTTCACATTATCATGTTATTTATAAATTTTTAAGCCAACATATATAAGGTTTTGGTAATTCGAATCATTAATTACTGTGATTAATATATTTTTTTATAATCTATTAAATTAGATTATAAAAAGTATCCAGTATCAATAAATACTAGATATCCTATATTGCACTCATAAAATTATATAAAATCATATAAAAAAATTTTGAAATTATTTAAAATTATAAATAAAAAAGTCAAATTTTTTATTTATAATTTCTTCATCATGCAAGTAGCACAGTATTTTTCTTAATATAACTTACTTTATTTTTACAAAAGTTATATTTATGAGTATAATATTTTTATGTCATTAACAAGGAAATGACATAAAAATATTATATTTATGAATATAACTTTTCACCATTGATATTTTCATTAATTTTCTTTGTTTCAGTATGTATTTTGTCATTCAAATCATATACTTCATAAATATAACAGATATATAAACACTTAACTAAAATATTTAAATATATTTTAACATTATCCCTTATCTCCTATTAATTTATGATATTTCTTATTGTATCATTTAAATAATTTTTCATGTAAATAATAAGAATATTTAAACTACTAACATTAATATATATATATATATATATATATATATATATATATATATATATATATATATATATATATATATATATATATAGAGAGAGAGAGAGAGAGAGAGAGAGAGAGAGAGAGATATGCATAATAATTATAAATATAATTCATGCATTATATAATTTAGATTCAACAAAAGATACTACCCATTTACAAAATCCCTAAACTTAAAATTTTGATGAATAATTCTTGTAACTTGTAACTTTGATAATGAAATCCTAATTCAGCCTTAAAATTAATTTTAAATTTGATACTAGGTTTTCCTACTGAGTTATACCATATATTCAATTACGAATGTTTAATTATTTTAGGAAATTTCACAAATGCAAAAATTATCGTAAACTATAAAAGTATCTAAAACTTCATTTCTTAAATTTTGATTTTTTTTCACTGTTAAAAACTGAAACATATTTATATATAGTTACTCTCAAATGTTTAAAATGATATAACAAATTATTTTTATAGCAATATTATCAGTATCATACGAATCATATTTTTAAAATATTTTGATGAATGACTGATGATCATTCAGAAGATCTTTTAAATTAATTGTGGAACTAATTTAAATGAAAGGAAATTTTACGCTAAGAAATAGGTAAAGGATAATTGATAAATAAGCAAAGGATAAGTTTTTGTCCTATATTTCTCGAATGAAAAGAAAATACGTTAAAAATTAAAAATAGTATAGTTCTAGTCCCATAATTTCTCGTGTTTGAAATGCCTAAAATCTAATCAGTATGTTTGTTTTTAACTCAAAAATCTTCTTCAATAAAATAGTTTAATTTGTTGCTTAAATATTTAATTAACTAGTTTACTGAGATTCTATATGAAATTATTTATTACTATGTATTCTTTATATTAGCTTCATATTAATTAATATATTTACTATAAATAATATTTTATGATCAAAACGCATATTAAGTGAATTTAAAGTATAAAATTTAGTCTTCAGCTACTGAATATTATGTGTCTCATAGCATCATAATATGGCTATCTTGTTACAATGTTTGAATTAGAATTTTCGAAAATTCGCTTGAAATCAATGTTTGAATTTTTTAGAAAATAGCTTCGAAATCAATTCTTTTCTTGATTTTTCTACTATACTATTAAAGAAAAGAAATAAAATTTTTAATTTATCAAAATATTTATTGCTTCTAAATAAAAGAAAATTCAGCTGTGAAAAAGAAATATTTTCACTATAGATAGAGTAATAGATTTTCCTTCAGTTATTTTTACAAAATTTACTTTGGGAACGGCATTTATGTTTTGCTTCTGAATAAGTTTTAATTTCTATTTCAACTAAGAATTTTTAATATCATGTATCTGAATTATGGGTATATTTCTTAACACTATCAAAAAATTTGAAAAATATGCGAAATTTTCTGCATTTAACAATTTTTAATAATTATGGGCTTTGTTTTTAAGAAATCTAATACTATCCATATAACAGAACTATTGTTGAATTCAAGCTAAAGCTTAAACAAATTCTGAATTATTTTAATGGATCATTTTCCTACTTCAAAAAAAAATAAAAATCATAAAATCATTAGTTGTACTCTTAAATGTTTCAAGAATTGTTTTCTTTGGTTTAAAAAAAAGACGAGAGATAATTACGAATTCATTTTGTTCTAATGGTCTGAAATCTTACTGTTACTTAGATCGGAATAACGTATTTATAAAAATTATAATGCTGAGCTTTATTCTTCGAATTCTTTTACCATTGAAAGTTATTCTGAAACATACCACTTTGTCTTGTTTATTGAATGGATGAATATTATACGACAAGACATTCGAAATAAATCCTATGACGTTAATTCTTACTTAGGATCTAAATTTAGGAACAGACTTTCTGATCGTCACGCATAAAAAAAACAACAGGTGATGAATTTCCGAAAGTGCTAACAGCTATTACAACAGGTGATAACGTTAATCCTGTTCGAATTCTTCGAGGCTTATCTCATATTCATTCAATTTTGAGTTGCAAAAATATTTGAAATAATACTTAAAAATGCATGTAAGGAAGAATATTAAAACACAAATAATATACTTTACATGCTGATTTTAAATCATTTACATTTTAAACTAAGCAAGAGCTTTAGAACTCCTTTTAAATACAATTACGTTTTACACTTTATATAAGTTATTCAAATGTAAATACAAAGTTTTGCTGGTATTTTTTTACCTAAAAAATAAATATTTTTTGAAAGATGTGCTTGTTATTATTATAAGTAACTGAAGATTATGTTATTTCTTAAGTATATTCACCGGATTTTTCATAAAAAATATCCAGAAGGCTTTTGATTTCGGAAACCTACTTTTACAATGCATCAGAAATAGAGTAACAAAAAACAGTGGGTTTTATTTGAAAGCTATCTAAGATACGTTTTTTCTTATTTTCGTTTATATTTTTCATTTAAATATGGGTTTAAAAATTTCGTTTTATTTTATATTCGTATATTTCCTAAGTTTTGATATCTAAAGAAAATTATTTAGTGACATCTTTGGGAAGAAATCATACGATATTCTTCAGTCATAAAGATTCAAGATTAAATGTATATTTATTCACCTCAAAAACGTTCTGCATTCTTGCAATAAAAATAATTCTATAATTTATGATTTTAATTATATATTATATTATATATTATTTACCAGTCAATAAATTTTAAAAAGCTGTATTTTTTAATTCTTTTATCAACATAAAGTAAATTTTCATTAATGTATTCCTTTTATCTCTCCTTTTTTTGAACATTGCCTATATAAATTTAACTTAATTTTAAAGAAACTTTTTCACCAAATATAATCAAAATAAAAATACATGCAAAAAAAATTTCAGCTTCGTAATCAGTGGAAAGGATTTTTTTATTTTATCTTATGCTTTATCTTCATTGTTTGCGATAAAAAATTTTTAAACAACTTTATTTCTATGGTTAATTAACCTCTAGAAGTTATTTTTCTTGTCTAGAAGTTTGAAAGCATAAGAAAACTGGAAATATTAGCGTAGGTATTAATATATGCTACTCAAAATATTGTATTAATACATAAAATATTATGAGTTTGCAAAAGTAATATTAAATTTCAAATGAGAAAATTTTCTACTTTATGTTCAGTAGTAATAAGGGTAATTTTTGGATTATAATAAATTTTACTTTGAAAAGTCTACGAAATTTACTGTAGCTCTTTAGATGCAAAAGTAATGTAGCTGTAAATAGAGATAATACTTGAAGTTAAAATTAAGTTCTACTTTACATTAAGGAAAATTTATCTTCATAATCATTTCTTTATAAATTTATAATTTCAATATCATTTACAAGTTTTATAGTCAACACAAAACAGTTCTCTTTAAATTAATTTATCTTTGGTGAAGAACCCTGAATTCAGAAAAATAGTTCGAATGTATGTGCTTCAATCGCTTTTAGTAACCTCGTTGTCGTATTTATTCAAGTACATGATCTCATGAAATTTAAAAAAATATGGAGGATTATTTTAAATCTTAATTTTATAGCAAGTATTGATAGCATAGTTATATTGTATTAGGGTCAAAAGTGGAAATAACTTTTCACTGAAAAATCTTCAACTATGTACCACTGCTAATTTTTAATAATTTATAGATAAATCATTTATAAAACATGTTACTCAGAATATTATATTGGTATTTCTTAATTAATAAATTACTCGAATAGTTTAACAATATAAAAACTTTAAAATACTTGATTTTTAATTAAGGAGAAAAGAGATTAATTTTTTTTTCATGTGCAATAATCTTGATTTTAAAACTAATCCTTTTGTTTAAAATATTGTCAGGATTCTTTAAGAATGCTATAAATTAAATATTTTTATTTTTATATATTTATTTTGAACATATCATTTTACATTGAAAATAATTTTAACTTTTTCTAATATTAATAAATCTTAAGAAACTATCTTTTTAACGAGGAATTTAAATACTGTACTTTTCCTTTTTCAAAATGATATTTAATCATAAAAATAAGCAATGTGTTATTTTAAATTAATAAAAAATTAAGTTTTCCTCTAAATTTTCTTATCACGCAAATATTATTTTTTTTAAAGTTTATTAAAACTTTAAAAAATACAATGTATATATATTATATTTTATATTATATTATATATTATAGTTATCGATAAATATGTTTTATGAACTTAATGAACTTAAAAAATTTTTAAAATTAAGATTATTATGATCTTTAAGCCAACACAATAAAGAACTCAATATATTTTCTGTATAAATTTAATTAACTATAATGTTAGGGATTTTTTTAAAAATTTTTTATTCAAAAATTAGTCTTAAAATTTTTTTTTCAAAAATTAGTCTAAATATTTTAGTGAAACAATTTTTAATAATTGAAAAGAATTTTTCTGAATATTCTCTACATTCATTAATTATTTTAATAAAGTGTGAATTTAAATAAATATTTTAAAAAACATTTAAATCATCCTTGCCAATTTAAACTAATCATAAAATGGATAACTTGTCTTGCTTTTTTTTTTTTTTTTTTTTTTTTTTTTTTTTTTTTTTTTTTTTTTTTGCTTTTGTTCTACATCAAGGTGCTAATGGTTCCAGTCAGAGGAAAACAGGTTCTCAAACCGACGCTTTATTCTTTACACATGGAATCGGTTTATTAACAAAATGAACTTCAACAATATTTTTAATTTTGATTCTCAAGAATTTCAAGCCACAAAGACACATCGTTGTCATGTTTTTCGCTTACTTGGAAGAATTAGTGTTTTAGGCACAAAATGTTCTTCAAAAACTTTTTGAATTCAAATCGAAAGAGTCGTCAGGCGAAAATGATGCAATGTTTTCGAAGCTATTCAGCTATGGTTAAACGACTTGTTTCAACATGCACATTGCTGGAATTCATTGGAAATTGCTTGAAACCATGGTCATCTCTGTCTTGTAAGAATCAATGCTTTTTTAAAGTCGGAGAGTTAGGCAAGAAAATTGGCATCGGTGAAAGACAGACAGAAAAAGATAGAGACTTCAGGAAATTTTGGAAGCAATGTGCATGTATTTTTTTTTATATATTTTCTGTAAACGAAATAAATTCTGATTATGTTTCCAAGAACAAATTGCATTTATAAAGTTAAATTAGTTAATAAAGCAAAAATTACTCTTAAATGATAATTAGCTTTAGATAATAATTTTCAATTCGTCAACAAATAAATATTTAAGTGAACATCTGAAACAAATAAAGTAACAAATAATTTCTTGCTTCATAATTTACAATTTAAATCCTCTGGTAAAAATTTCAATAAAGATTGCCAACACATAATTGTTCAGGATATAAGAATCAACTATTATTGCAAAGCATAAAATATAAAAAAAAATAGAAATATTTAACATAGAACTGCTACGCTCTAAATTCTTGGTCGTTTTATTAGATATTGCGATAGATAATTCAATTGTTCTACATGTTTCTGAATTAACAAATGAAACAGACTATTTAGAAATCAACATAACTGTAGCGCAGCAAGAAACTTCTTTCGGCAGGTGTTTCACTAAGATAAACAGTGTGACATTCATTTTACTGCAGCGTGAAATGAACAGATGTAAAAGGCAACAAATAAATGAAACATTATATTCTGATTGCTTTCCAAATGTAGGAGAAAAATAAACGACATGGAACTTCCGCAATTGAAGAAAACTTAAACAAAGATAAGAGAAACAATTCCACATTCTTCAAGTTGTTCCACTGGCTGGAAAACTATTCAAATTCTAATAATTAGTAGCTCTGAATTTGACTTAATCAGTTTAGAAATATTCAAAAACTTTTGTAAAGTTTTTGCATTGTATATCTAAAATTTAAATGCTACTTCCAAGGTCAGGTGAAAATAGACTTCAGCATTTAGCAAATTTCGCCACATTGCATGAAAACACATGCTGTTTAATCAACTATCTAAATTGATTAATATTTTAGACACTTTCCTATATTAAATGCGTTCTAACTCAAAAAAGAATGTATGTATTTTAGGAATTCCAACCCTTTTGTAACTTTCTGAGTAACTTCAAATTGTATTCTTTTTCGTTTCGATATATATTTGGCAAGTGTGCGTATATTACAACAAAGCTTACTTCATTCAAATTGTAATCACTGAAGACCCTTCCATTTTTTTTATTTTTAAAAATACAATTAAATTATCAAGAATACAATTGAATTCTTCTAAGAAGAAGAATTTTCAAATCAATTTCATATTTCTTAAATTTCTTATGTTTTCTTGTAAATTGAACATTCGAATATGCACGATTAGGAAGAAAAAATTTTAAAAATAAAAATTATCTATTCTTAAAAAAATAAATTGCTTTCGAATTGTCTTGAGAGAAATCAGTTATTTTCTTCTTTTTTATTAATTTTGGTTCGTTTTAACGGTCATTTTTTCGTTAAAGGGTTATTAAGACTGGAACCGACAGTTTAAATTTTATTTAGAATGAAAAAAATAACAAAATCATCGTGAATATTAGTTAACTCTTACATTTCAATAATAAAATATTAAAACATATAGATAATTTTCTAAATTATAAATTTTCAAAGTTCGTTGGGTAATTTCGATTTCTTTTAACACAATTTCTATTCAGCCATTTTTAAATAGTTACGTAAATGAGAAGTTAGTAATAAATTTTGCAAGAGTTTTATTAAATTACTATTTAAATGAGTAGATTATGTATGCATTAAAAACAACCATGTAAAGCATGTAATATGATTTGTTGAATATAATTGTAACATTCCATCGAACACACATTCAGTGTTTAAA
>JAPDSC010086026.1:63935-87047 GCA_026290005.1 Latrodectus geometricus | reverse complement strand
TATATATATATATATATATATATATATATATATATATATATAATTTAAAGAAATATGGAGTTTAAAGAAATCATGTGATAAATTTCTGTAAATGACTTAAAAAAATTCAAATTAAATGTACTAAATGTAGAAATATTTATTGCTGTATTTTACCTATGCTACAAATTCTTTTAATTGCTTTTAATGAAAATGAATAAAGACAAATACTAAAATCTATTTTGATGAATTTTTTTTAATTTTAAAAATTATATTAAAGCTTAACATTTTTCTTTAAACTGAGGAATGAATTCATTTCTTGATTTTGTTTATTCAAATTAAAAACTATTTAAAAGATAATTGTAATACATATTTTTAAACTAAAAATTTTAAATTATTGTCTATTTTTCATAATGATAACCACTTAATAACATAATTTCTTCAAATTAGTACAGAAATGTAATCTTTTTACAATAGGATATAATTTAATAGGTAGGGTATATCTTAAACAATATTTCCTTTAAAATTACTTAATATATTAGAATTTTGAAATATCATTAATTAGAGGTAGAATTTTATAATTAGGATTACATATGAGAGAGATAGTTGAATTTCATTTAAAAAAATTTAAAATTTACCTTTCTTTTTCAGGTGAATGCTTTAATAGTTAATATGGTACTTGAGCAGTTTTCTGAACAGTCCACACTAAATGGTGTGGCGCAAGCAGTAGTAGATAAAGTAGTTCGCATTCACCATGATGCTTTTCTTCATGATAATCATTCTCCAAAGCGTTTTCAAAAGCGAGATGACATAACATTGCTGGTAACTACTTTTAATTCAACTTTTTCTGGACTAAGTGAACTTACTTTTTGAAAACAAAACATGTGGAATATTTTGATTCAAATTACATATATAAGAAAAGAAACTGAGCTTTAGTAATAAGAGTTCAAGTATTTCTAAATATTTATATTTATTCTATTTTGTGCTTTGAAAAATATACACTGTAAAAGCAACTTTTATTATGAAAAAATCAACATTTTTATCATTTAAGAACTTTTGAATTTATGAATTATATTAATTTTAATAAAATTATCATTAACTTTACCAATTAATTGGTAATATAAAATCGTGCCTGATATACAAAATGCCCACTTATGTTCCTTTCCACTCTTAACTTTGGAATGGTTGCTGCTATATTAAATATGTAAAATTGGTGTCCAGGTATACTAATCATGTATTTTTGAATAAAACAACCAAAGGCGCCACTTGGTGGATAAGTACAAAGTAAGCATTCTTATCTCAAAAACAGAATATGATAAGAACAAGAGAAGAAATTTATTTAAAAATTGTAGAGCATCATTGATTTAGTAGGATATATAGAACGGTTAAAATGCATATTTATTTATTTATTTTTTGCATGATTTCTTATTTATTTTTTGCATGAAAATGATTATCTTTCAGGCAAAACACAATATAGCACAGTGGTATCCCAACAAATTCCCTGAAAAAAAATGCAGTTCTAACCTCGAAAGTTATGTTGTACTGATTGTCTTTATAAATAATGTAAACAATACATAAATTATTAAAATAAGTGTTGTATGAACTTAACTTGTGCCTTGGTGTTCGAATTTCTTTCAGTATACAAATACATAAGGAATATAGCAATAGCTTCTATGAAGTTAAGAGAGCAGCAAGTAACTTAAGTAAGAATACTGTAATATGTAATTTAAATCAATATAGTGTTATTTCAAATTTTGCATATTATGGAAATTAAGTTTTAAGCTATATCATGTATATACTAAAAATTTTCAAATTATAAATGATTTATCATATTAGTAATAATTTCTAAATATGAATTAAATGTATTTGTTTTTAACATCTATTATTATCAATCTGTCATAATTAGTGCATCTGTAAATTGTTTTATTAAGTTTATTATTTTTATAGATACGGAATTTTAACTGTGCAATGCCGAATGCTCATAGAAGCTCCATAACTTCAACTCATCGACCAAACTCTGTAAAAGTCAATAATTTAGGAACACCAAATCAAAATATTTCTGAGCACAGTACACTATCAGGAATACTTTCCACAGAAAATTCTTATAAAAAAAATGAACCTGACAACGAATCACCTTTCTTCATGAACTACGCAACCTCCTTAACAAGCACATCAGAATCTGCTGGGCCTCACCTGTTCCAATCGGCTAGCAACATGTCCTTGGATGAAGAAGGAAGGATCAAACCTTATGTAGATTTTTCTCAGTTTTATGAATCTGTTGCTGAAGCATATAAAGAAGGACTTGTACCAGAAGATTGGCTGAAATCAGATTCTTAATTTCCATATTGAATAATAGGCTAATTCTTTGAATATTTCAAGACATTACTTTTTGAATCAAATTTCTGTCATTAAAATATTTTTATATACTACGCTGTGTTAATAATTGTTTAAAACAATGAAATTTAACTATTGTATGCTAATCACTAAGATGTGAAAAACATGAAAATAAGATAATTTTATGTATAAAATATTATCAAAATAAATACAATTTTTAAGGAATATTTTTGTTCTAACTTTGAAAAGAAAACTCACTAGCACCCACCCAAACAGGTGCATGCCAAAGCTCAACATTCATGTCCAGATTTTCATCAATAAATAGAATTGAACCTGGGACCTTAGCTCCAAAGAATACTGTTTTATCACTAGCCCAAGTCCTCCGTAATTCCATGTTCAGAATTACTTTGCAGGAGTATTGCATTTCATTAGTTACTGAATTGATAACCTATGATAATTAACAGCATTATATATTTTATTATTCTTTTGAGGTGATCATACTCTACATTAATTATATTTTTCCTATAACCAATTAATATTTTCAGTTTGATATATTTTATGATTTAAAAAATATAATTGTATGGAATATATTTTTATACTTAAATGTATTGTGTTTGCTGTGATTCAATTTCATTCAACTCTCTCTCTCTCTCTCACATATATATACTGAGAACAGAATATTTATTTTTTCCCTGGTATGATCCAATTAAAAAAAAAATTTAAAGGCAATTCAGTCATAATGTCTAATTTAAGCAATTCTTTAACACTAAACATACCGGGGATTTTTTTTTATTCGGCAAAATTAATGGGAAAATGGGTCAAATGAACCCTTTCGGTAGTTTTAGTGTTAACTCTGATAACAGTCGATGAGAAGTGCATTTGATAAAGCAATGCTTATCACAAAAGAAGCCAATTAAAAACTCCAAAACCATATTTATGAATACTAAGACATTACTATGAAAATGAATGTTAGATTATTATAAGATAGGCTTAACCTTGCAACATCTGATTTCTTCATGGCTTTGTTGTCCATTACTATTTGAAAAATGCATTTTATTCCAAAAGAACAGTTTTAAGTATTTTATTTCTGAAATCTCAAAATGTTTATTTTCTGTGATAGAAGAAGAATAAGAAACTGTTTTAGAAACACATAACACTAACTGCGATTGAAGGCTTGCGTCTTTAAATGTACATTAAAGTAATAATTTAGAAAGCAAGAAATATGATTTGCGCCAAACCAAAATTATAGATAATTTAAATATTGCATTGTTTAATATAATACATCATTAATGAGTGAAACAATGCAATAGTATGAAAAAATACAAGTTGTTAATTTATTGTTGTAAGATTTTTATCTAAATAATAATTATACTGAATTTATAATATTAGAATGTTCTATTATTATAAATTCAGTATAATTATAATTTATAAAGCCCAATTTATAATATTGGCCTTTATAAATATCACCATCTTATTTTATCAGAAAATATTAAAATAAATGGTTTGTAATGTAACTTAAAATGACTTTCAGTGATGAAATTTTTAATAAAATTTAAAAAAATCTAAAGAGGATTGTTATTTACAATAATTATATAATTGTTGTTGATAATAAATCACTTTACGTTAATGATTAGATTATATATATTTTAACATATCTATACATGTACTATAATAATGTGTTGGGAAATTTATGAGCAGTTATCTTACGAAAATAATTATTCTTCAAATAGACAACCAAAAGAAGGCAGTTTTTAAAAAAATAATTTATATAACAGATACTTGTTTTTGTAAGCTCATAGGAACATATAAAATTGTTTGTGAAATAGAATCAGTGATACCAAACTCTGTTCTAATTAAATAAATAACTATTACAAAAATAATGTTCTATGTTAGACACGTGCAAAATTTATATTAAAGCAGCTATCATCTTTCATCTTATTGATAAAAAGAACTAAAGGAATCAGTCACATATTTTGACTTCAAAATCACATTTTTAGAAAAAAAAAATTTTTGATGTAACTTAGCGCAATTTAAATGTTTTTCTCAAAAATACCACATTCCTGATAGCCTATTTGTTTTGTAAACGGTTACAGCAGTATGTTATTTTCTTTTCGTTTTATATCTGAAAGTTTTTCATTTTCATTAATTATTATCTCAAGCATTTAATAATTCTTATGTACAAAACATATCTAAATGCATATTCAGAAAATCCTAAAATAAAATTTCGAGCAACAGTGAGATTCTTTTTTGAAGTTCTTAGAGATGAGAAACTCTTTTACCCTCAGGTAAATGTTATCGTTCTCTTCAGTTAGTGGAAATCATTATATGCAGGCAATAAAGGCTGCGTCTTTCTTAAATGTCCTTTTTCTGCAACATCATTCCAAATATGATTGCCAGATGCATTTTGCCTAGAATATCAATTTCATAAAGTGATTCCAAGCCATGGTTACTCCTTGCAAAAGTACTATACAATATTATTATTTAAAGCTATTGATATATTCTGTTGCATCGGCTATAAGACAGAGATTAGGTGGAAGAAATTCTTCAGGAATCACTAATAGAAAAAACGAGATTTCAGTCCATAATTCAAAGGGTTTACAGTTCTTCAATGAAAATGTTAAACCAATTATATATATATACCAATCATAAAATGAAAAGAATAGTTTTCAAAATTTTAGTTCGTATTTGGCAATTAAAGTTACCATTGTGTCTATGGGACCATGTTATAGTTGAAAATTCGGGAATGTTCGTAAAGAGTGTACTGCAATGACTTGGCAATTTCCTAAAAGAAAATTATTTTAAAACTCATAATGATTCATCTTTCTAAACTCGCAGTACTTTGCCACTTTTAAATACATTGAAGCAAATCATACTTTATAATCTTTGCATTCTTATTTATAAAAATGTATACATTTATCTCTCAAGAAAATAATAATGAGTTTAAATGAGAATATACAAATACATAATTTAAGATTAATAGCTTTTATTTTATGCTTTAAAAGTAAAACCAGTTACATGATAACAATGATAATATTTTTTATGTCAACAAAAAACTCTTATTTATTCTTTAAAGCTTTAAGGATTTATCTTAAATATATAAATATTTATTAAATATTTAGCTTCAAATGAATGAGAAAAGTTCCAACAAGTAAAGGAAAATTGTAAATTAACTACATTTTGAAAATATAAGCATTTAAAACAATTTTAAAGCAAATTTTTTAATTTAAATTTATAAATAATTATTTCATAAATGTTTTAACATTTAATCAAGCAAAATTGATTACACATAAAGTAATTTGTTTAATCTTATCTTTTATAATTCTTATTATCATTTCTTTCATAAACCTGGCTTAAATTTGTATGAAGTTTTTAATTATCTTACAAATATTGTTTTGATTAAACATTCGCTTCTGAAGTGATATAGCTGGAAGCTTCACTTTGTTGATATACTAAATTATTTTCACCCCAAATCAAATATATAAGATACTTATTGTAACTGTTGAAAATGCAATTATAGTTTTGTTAACTATTACAAAATATCAAACTTATACATCATACAAAATCTAACTAGTTAAATAGTTCAATAATGGTAATTTTCTTTTGGAGCCAAAAATTTCTTTTATTCATTAATTCTCTTGTTTGAGCTTACAAATTTACAGGAGAAAAAAACGAAATTTTTAGATGTCTTTTCTACAGTATAAATAATTTTTTTTGTTATTCACTGTTCTATAATTATTGACACTAAAATGTTATACATTATATTTCTTAAGTAAATTATTTGAAAATTATTATTTAAACTATTTTAATGTAAGTCAGTCTACTTTATTTAAAGATATAATATTTGTTTATTAAGTTTAAGTGATAAATGTTGAATTTTTTAAGGTACAAAACATAATTCACTATAAAAAATAATTTCTGTAATATTTATAAATATGTATAAGTAGTTATTGAACTATAATTATTAATATTTTTAAAGAAATATGTAAAGCTTATTTGAATTATATGTTTACAGTTTTAATAACTATAAATTTCCTTTATACTATAAGAGAAAAAAAAATATTACTAAATTTTCAAGAATATATTTCTATTTAAAAAGCATTTCTATTATGTTTATTAAACATATTTTTAATTATTTAAATATGTTTATTACATTGAATAAATATATACAGTTAATTTTAAATCCACTTTATATAGCCAATCCAAACACAGATACAATGCAGTACATTGATTTGTTTTCCCATCGAACAGTACAACTTCCTACAAATAAAAGATAATATCAAGGTATACTCTCTTTAATATGATAAATCATTGAAATTACATAAAAGTGTATTTTTAATTAAACCAGTATATACAAGATAAAAAATTTTTTTTGAAATAAAATTATGAAATTGTAAATTACAAATGCTTTATTCCAATTTGAAATATATTCTCATATTATTTTCTTTATTTAAATAAATCAGTTTCAAGAAACATTTAAAAGTATTACTTGTTATCAAGACTGGAATTTATGTATTGTAAAGAATATTTATCATATAAAAATTATAATTTATACGAATACTAAACATTAATTTTGATTGAGTTTATTTTTTATATCCAATGAATAAATTTAAGATAAATAGGGCTTAAATAATATAATAAATGAGTATTACATAAGTATATAGAATTTATGTGTTATAATTAATACTTATTCAAAATTTAAAAGTCACTATTTTGAGTTTTCTTTGTTTGAGATATGTTGTGTTATGGAAAATGTTTCCAAACTTCTCTATACATCAGCATATGTGTATTATAAGACACTTCATAATGGTGAATAAATAAGTTTTTAAAAATATAAAATATTTTTCCTAGTTTTCATAACTGCAAAATACTTTTCATAATTTTTTCCCCAATTTAGTTATGCATTTGTAATAAATATACTCACAAAACTTTATTCTGTCAGAAAAACAATATAGTACTGATTAGAGAATAATGCACAACTATAATTTAAAAAAGAAAACAAATTACTTTTTAAAAAAGAATTCGAATTTTTTTCAGTAACTATTTAATCAAATGACCTATGCAACAACTAGGTCATATGTTATCACGCAAGCTCTCCAATACTTCTTGACAGTACAATTGAAACTATTTAGAGATGAGAACGCGTCCAAATGTTCTCAGCTGTCATAGACTGACTAATCAGAAAGAGTAATCATGGAAATCAGCAATATGGAAAAGGTGACGCCTCAACAGTCATCCACTTAAGTCTAAAATGTGCCAGTCACTTTCCTTGGAGATTCAGGAACCCAATATGAACTATCACTAAGAATCGTCCAGTATCTACCCTTTGATGCATCTAACAAACATACTATGATGAAAATGCTGGTTCTCTGAATACAAGTTGATATGTAACATTTGTCTAAATATTTATTTCTCTGAACTGTAGTTATATGAACGATAATTTGTTTTTATCTTAAAATATATTTCCCTGACTACTAGTTGATATATAGATTTTACAGTAGAATCAAATTTTGTAAAATTTATAAACACATATATTTTCAAACTTTTGCATAATAACAAAATTTGCTCATATAAAAAAAGAAATGTAAAGAAAATTTGCATTGTAAAAAAATCATATTTAAGAAATAATTAAAATTTTAAATAATTATTACGGAAAAATCTTGCTTTGCTTTGCATTTATCTTAAAATGAATTGAATTAATAGAAAATTTATGGTCATCAAAAACTTTTTTTTAAAAAAAGTACTTACGTATTATCCCGTTAAACATATCTGCGAAAAAATATATGTTGTTTAATGATGCGATTTAGCACCATATAAATTACAAACAAAGTTTTTACTTATTTGTTAAAATAAAGATGTAAATAAATTGCTCTGCATTTCTTCCACATTTTGAAAAAAAAAAATATTAAAACTTGGAAATGTGGATGATATATTTTTACGGTGAAAAAGGTTGACGGGCTAATATATAAGTACCAAAAATAAATATGAATTTATTTACATTTTTTATACCATGCAAATTTTCTGTATTAATTTATATCCTTCCTCTATAAAAAAAAGAATCTTATGTTTTCACTAAAGTTTGCCAACACACATGTCAATTATTTTTCTCATTCAATAAACATTAAAATAATATTTTTCTTCTAATTCTTTTAATAATTCTTTAGATAATAAAAGAATAATAGATAGAGTGAATATGAAAATAAATATTTTATTAATTATTATATAAGAATTGTCATTATGTAATATTAACAACTAACCTTATTCTTATCAACAAATATACTTTTTAAATATATAAATAAATTTTTAATACATTTAAAAAACAATTTTTATAAGTGGTTTCAAAATGAAAAAAAGAATTATGTAATCGATCATAATTTTTAGATAAAGGAGTGCACAAAAGTTATTGTAAGTTATTAGTCATTACAAACCATCAGTAGTATTGTCCCAGTAGCAAGAGCTCGCAGTATGAAATCCTGCTCCATTCTTTTGCATAATAACACAAGTTGCTATAAGAAATATTCTTCAAATCAGAGACTTGTATTTATCAAATTTTATTTCTTAGAAATTTTCTGGAATTATTTTACATACATTTTTAACTAACAATTGTGATTGGAGATAATTTTAAAATGAAAATTAATTTAATTTATGAATAAATTTATTACATCCTTAAATAAATTATCATCAAAGATGCTGAAATAAATTATAAAAAATTTTAACTCATTAATAACTATATTAGCAAAGAAAACATTGGAAATGTGTTTCCCACTAAAAGTAACATTTTATTAAATTATAAAAATAGCATTTTAGTTAATAAATATTAACATTTTTGAATAAAATCTAAATTATTTAAATATAAATTAATAAAGTGAATTGAATTTATTTTAGTACATACTTTGCTGTTTTATATAATTTGCTTCACATAATTATAGTATGGATTTTATAACAAAGATCATATATTTAGAACTAAAAGAATATGCAAAAAATTGTAGTTTTGTAGCATTTCTTTTTTATCTTTGAATAATTTTTGAAAATTGACTAGTCTAAAAAATGAAAAACAAATTAATATTGTGAATTAAATTTATTTTATTTTTATTCAATTTATTGTCTTATCATATAGTTTAATTACATATAATTATAGTAAGCACTTTACAGCAAAATTAATATATTTAAAACTAAAGAACAGATTAAACACAAAATCCCAATTATTCACGTTTACTTTTCTTTACTTCTTTTGATTTTATTTTAAATTGACTATAATATTTATAAAATAAATATAAAAGAATAATTAATATAATAGAATAATAAATCAAATAGAATAGAATAATAAATATAATAGAATAATTTTTTTTAAATTGACTGTTTGAAAAAAAAAAACACTTTTGAAGTAACACCAAGTAATGTTTTTACACTTAATGATTTCAAAAGTCTTTATAAAGATTGTGCACTTTCATAATTTTCAGACTTATCAACTTATTTCCTTTTACACAGATGTTTTCTTACAAAATTAAAGTAATTATTTAATAGCAACAATGACTATAACAGAATAGAAATATTGATATAAACCATTTAAGAACAAAAATATATGTGAGAATTTTAAATATTATTTAAGAATATTCTGAATTAAGAATTTTAAATTTTTTATTGATAACCTCTTTCTTTAATAAACTTTTTTATGTAGGTACTTTGAAATATTTCAAAGAGATTAAAATCCATGATGTTTGAAATAAATAATAAAATGAGATTTTAAAATTTATATTCATAAACTGAAATTTATAATTTTTAGTTAATTTTTAATTAGTCTATCATCACTATTTATAATTCATTAAATTTTTATACTCTTTCTTATAGAATTTAAAAAAAAAATCATTTTAGTAATATTTATTTTTTTCTTTAAGTATTTTTTTCATAAAGGTAGCAAAAGTATGGCTTTCATTTATCCTTCCTACAACTTTGTTTTCCCTCTTCAAAAATTCTTATTATTTTAACATTTTTCAATTTTATATAGTTTGTAAAAGCTATTTAAAATCTTAACAATAAATATAGTTAAGGTGTTTTTAATGTAAATTTTGTTTTTGTGAGAATTGTTTAACACACTGAAAATGTTATAACAAAAGGGCATATGGAATTTTATCTCTTAAGTCACATTTGTAGAACCAATATAATCAATATATTATACTGAGACTTTAATAAGTACATATTCAAAAAAATTAAAAAATATTTAAAATGTAACCAAAATTAAAAAATTAATTTTTATATGTTACAAATCAAAATTAATTTTTATAGGCATAAAACTGCCCATTTAGAAATTAAAATTTTTGTTTCTGTTAATTTTCTTTAAAAAGTGACATTTTTAATAAGCTTGATTTAGTTTTCTAATAATAAGTTATATTTGTTTCTATGTGGTTGACACAAAATATCAATTTCTCTAGGTACAAATAAAATACAATTTAAAATGCGTCAGAAAAAACTCAGTTTTTTTAATTTAAATGACATATACTCCGTCCATTTCTTAAAACAAAATTTTAAAATGATGAAAATTTGGTACTTATTTTTATGACATAACTTTAAAAGGAATTATTTTTAATAATTCAAATAGTTAGTTCGCAAATTAAAATGTGCAATGGTTTATTTGAATAGTTAATGTAAATAACATACATAAATAAAGATGCATGTTAGAAATTGATTATAAAAGATGTACATCTTAAAACTGAATCACTTCATACTGCTTTCTAAAAAATTTGTTAAATATTAACAAATTTCCGAGTTTTTTAACATCTATTCTTAATAATAAATAATTAGCATATGTGATCAATATCGTCGCAATAATGTAGATTAAAAATTTAAAAAGAAATAAAGTACAATTAATTGATATTTATAGATTTTTGATTTTAAGTAATGGACTGAAATGCAAATATATAACTTAGATTAAACTAAATTACTGAAGTAAGAAAAGAATTTCAAGGATGCAGACAAATCTTTCCAAATAACAAATTCTATTTAAAACTTTTAAATATAATGTCTGTTTTGTCAAAAATTAAAGCAACAGTTTACAATAAGTGAAAGGAGTCAGTCTTAAGAATGTACTTGAAGTTAAATCATCCAATAAACCCATGTTTTTAATTAAGAATTTCAAATTTTTTATTTGCTGTTATCACAAACTACTTTTTTCATTTCTTTGAATCCCTAATATTTGTTCATTTTTAAAATATTCAAAATTGATAATTCATGTTTGCAATACTTTAATGACTAAAATAGCAATAACCATATGATCCACAAAGTTGCAATTTAGTTTTTACATTTTATGAAGTTACACAAATTCAATTTTTATTTCTTTTAATGTTTTTGAATATTTCACCAAAACAAATGTGGTAATATATAAATAATATGACTAAAAATATAATTATTTCAAATTTTATTAAAAAATTAAGTTTTTTGCACTTAATGTAATATTTGTCAAAGCTATCATCTGATATTCAGTATGATACTGACAAGTCAACTTCAAATGGTGTTTTGATTTCACAATTTATTTAAGAACTTCATTGAGAAGAACAAAGATTCATAGCAATAAGCTGCACTAAAAATTGAAATTAGAAAACAAACAATTTAAATTTGAATTTTTAGATTTCATAGTGAGTTTCCAAAATACAATTACCAAAAAAGTTATGTGAGGAATTTGCAATAGCTGCTTTTATTTCATTCTTAATGACTTCAAGTCCTAAGATGTTTTTCCGATATTATTTAAGAAAATAAAAATTTGTCTTCATTAATGGCAAATACGGGTTTACAAAATGCACAAATTTAGATTTCAAACATTTCAAATCTATGTTTTAACACTAATTACAAATTATCTCATCCTTTATATTAACATTAAGGCTTTCCTTCTTTGAACATCAGTTACAATTGCTTTTACTCATGAAAAATGATTAAATATTGTGTTCTCAAACTTTTAAGTAAACAAATTTGAATTCGATTTATGACTAATAAATATCTTTTCATTTCCTTTGCAAAAGTACATTACATATTGGAAGATATTTTAATACATCATTTAAAATAATATTAGTAGTTTAAATAGGTACAATACTTGCTTGCTATGTGCAAGGTTAAGTTCCAATTACTGCAACAACTTTCATCAAAATGGAGAGTGGTTAATATAATCTGAACAAGGTGCACAATTAATGGTTAATGAAGAAATAAAATTTAACAGCAGTTGCACTTGACAGAAAGAAGAACTGCATTTGACCACCATTGTGTTAAAGTAATGTCTGGTTATTTAATGTCTGGTTAGAAATTTGATAAATATTAGTTTTAATTAGGTATACTATTTTGAGTTACAAAAGTTTTAAAATTTAAATTCTATTTAATTATAGCTGTTTAACACTTTTTAGACAAATAATTTTATATGAAGGTGGAAAAATCATTGACTTGATACTATTTTCTTCAAAAAGAGCTTTCAAATAAATCATTTATACTTGTTTTAATAAATGTTTTTGTCAAACAGGTGGTGATACAAGTGATTCTAAGGAAATACAGAATATGACAAAATTTATAAGAATGGTAGAGTGAAAAAATGTCCTCTTTGTTCTAAATACTTGCATTAACTTTAATATTGAAAATAAAATTATTTTACGATATAAATAATTTTACATTTAATAAAAATTTTTTTTATCCCAAATGAGAGAAAAATCTAACTGGCCATATGACAAAGCTTTAATTCTTTAATTATTCGCTTTTAAACATTAAACTATCAAAATATAAATTACGATATTAGGATGATAAAATTTACTAGACAGCATTTTACTAGTTTTCCCCAAATTTTAAATTAATAAATGTTCCTTAAAATAAAGCATTAATGATTAAATATAATAATGTTAAAGATTAATGACTGTTTCCTTTAAAATATGTAAAAAAGATATTATTTTAATTTATCTCCAAGCATTGTCTTTAAAGATTTATAAAATACTATTTAAAATTTTTTCTAAATTTTAAATAGTATTTTAAAAGTAATAATTTACCCATTCTAAATTAAATTAAATTCTTTAATATTAAAAAAAAATGGGACAAACAATATAATTTAACAAAATTTTTAAGCAGCATTTTTATTACTTTTTTCCTAAAACCAAACAAAAGGTCATTAATTTTAGTTTTATAATGTATTTAATAAGAAGCACCATCAAATTATTGATAGTATTTCTTACTAAATACATTCTTCTATTTTCTTTCATTTCAAATCTAAAGCATATTCAATTTAAAATCCCAACAAAATCTTTTCTGCATGGCAATGACACAATATTATTTTCACTTACCATTTTATGATTCTAGTTAAAAATCACATTAAATTTTTATCTTCAATTAGATAAAATTTAATTTGTGTGAAATATTTATCTAGGAATGTTAAATATCTTTCAATTAAGTTATTTTATTTAATCTGAATATTTTATTTTGAAACTATTCATTATAAATTATAAAATAGTTTCATTTTTTTAAACCTGAGTTTTAATTTATTTATGAAGTTATATCCAATTAGATGGTAATTAATTTTAAAACTATTTTTATAACAAAAATGTAACATATCAGTTATGAATAAATTTTTATGCAACAGAGAAACTATCGAAGAACAATTGCTTTTCAAAAACTATTCTCATATTGTTTTGTAACAAAAATTATTTTATTAAAAATAAACTGTTGATTTTTTTGACAATGGACTTATAATTATCTTTATTACTGAATTGGAGTCTATTTTAGCATGAATGCAATATTTACATACATTTATTTTCAAAGAACTACATACAAAGTAATAATATTAAGAGACATTACCTATATATTTAAAAGGTTTATTCAGTTCTTTCAGATTCGTTAAGATTTGATCAACGATTTTGTCAGACCACATTTTCACTTTGCTGTGCTGATAAGTGTTTCTTTCAATCACTTCTTCTACCGCCTATAATAACAGAAAAATTAAAAATAGATAGAATTATTAATGAATATTAAGAAAAATGCAAATTTAAGTCACAATGGTGAAATTAATAAGTATTAAATCAATTATACATTTTTTTGTAAACAGCTATAAAATATTGAAAATGGATCTTTGTTTTCTTGCAGATTAATTCTCATTGTTTCTCATTTCCCTATCATTAATTTATACATACTTTTTCAAACAGAATTTTTCTCTTCAGTAAAATTTGACTAGAACCCGTGGTTTAAAGAGGACTCTGAACCAATACAAGCATCCATACCTGAGTTTTGAATCTTTTTTAGTAGATAATTGAATGAAGATAAAATTTTGTTCTGTCAAAATAATATCTTTAATGTATATTCAATAAGAATTAAAATTTTTAAAAGTAATATAAACAATATTTACCAAGTGTTATATAAAATTATTTTCCAATTTTGAATAATTCCTTGATTTTTACTAATTTATCTAATAAACAAACTTTTCTGTTTTATATATTTAATATTAAAAATTCATTTAACAAAAATTTATATAATAAAATATACAAGAACATGTGTTTTAAAATATTAAATAATTCAACAAAATTGAAATCTAAAATTTTTTTTGAAAAGTATCTAGTTCAATTAAGTTAATAATTTTTTTAAATCTGGAAAGAGCTTAAATTTGAACATAAACTCACATTAAGAACTTAATTGTAAAACATTTTTAAATATATACGGGAATATTCGTATTATTTATCACGTTAACACCACTATTGAAAAAACTATTAAAAAGATTAAATTATTCTTAAAATTAAGCAAACTAATTTAAAATATTTTATGTATTAATCGATATGTCATAAATTTTGTTAAACTATTTTATGTCATAATGAAATGAATTTTTTTAATAGATGATATGTCATAGAATATATTTAAGACATGGATATGGTTTAGAAATAATTATGTAATCATGTTATGTAATTATACGTATATTACAGAAAAATAATTGTCCCATATAAAGATTACCAATTAACCATTGGATGACAACAAATATTTTTTCAGTAAGTTCAAATACATTTTAATATTATTTGCTATATAAAATGCTTATATAATTTTAAAACCACTATCAATAAATGAAAATTTTAAAACATTAAACTTGCGTACTTCTTAAAAAATTAGAATATCAAATGATTAAGTTACAGAAAAGCAGAACAATCTTCATCTATTTGTAAATAAGATAAACTATTACTTACAAAAACATAAAGATTGTTTTTCTTTTCTATAACCTTGTATCACTAGAAACTATACAACTCGATTTTTTAAAAAAATAATCTGTTTTATGAAACATAAAGCAAAAATTATTTTTCAATTTATTTAAGACACTTTAAAAAAACATAACATTTTCAAAACTACCAATAAATAAAAAAAGAAAAGTCCTGAGTTTTAGATCTTGGACTAAAAGTTTATGAAATAATTAGACTTTGCTCAATTTTTACAGCAAGATTTTTATTTTATTTAAAACTGACAACAAAATTACATAATTAAATTTTCTTACTTCATATAATGTGAACTTTAATCTTAATCATTGATACATTATTGTAATGAATAATTGCAAATTTTTTTTTCAAAGAATTGTAAAATAAACAAATTTTATAGTGTTATCATCACACAAGAATTATACTTAAATTGTATATTATATAGTTAAAAGTGAAAAATATTTAAATAAATTATTATCCATGTGTAATAAAGCCAATAAAAATATGTCATTAGCCAAATAAGTATACATTTACTGTTTGCCATTTTATTATGGCACACTGTTGGAAACAAATTTAATTTTTCAAGACCATTACTGATAGACTGAAATGTATTTGACTGACATCTAAGAACTGATCTTTTTTTTTACATTACAAAGATAACCATGATACTAATTTTGAATATTTACTTACATTTTTTCTTATTATATACGTCCCATCTTTTTATTTTAATACTTTAAAGTTATGGATCTCATTTGAAGTTTTTGACACTGATTGCTATGTTGACATGAAAAATAAATACACATTAAATCTTTGCAAAACCTAATCCTTCTCAGTAAGTAAATGTGAAGAGAAAGATTTCAACTTATAAGTCAAACTTGTCATTTTACTGCGGAACAAAATTATGAGACAATTGATAAATATGCAGCTTTATAACTTTGGAACAATTTTACACACTCTCTTGCATGCATTCACATAAATATTATGCTACAATTTATTCAAATAATTTTAAATTTTATGAATATTATATTTTAAAGCACCATTTCAATAGTTCCTTAATTATAAGAAAGTTAAAAAGAACTTGATGTGTGAGCCATGATAGTAAAATTAATGTAAGATATTATTGATGAAAATTAATTTCTAAAATTCCGTTACAAATTTCACACAAAATTTTATTTACATAGAAAAATAACTAAATAAAATAAAATTACATTAATACTACATCTATATATTTTTTATTAATAAGTAAAATAAAATCATTACTGAGTTATATAGATGACGGCAAAAACAATAAGAATAAATAAAAATATAGAGAAAAAAATATCCATATATTCAGCTGTAGTAAACTTCTATTGAAATTTATAGATGTTATAAATTTTTCTTAATGTTGTTAAAAGTAAATTACTAAATATTAAATATTGAAATAAAAAATTCATTTACTAAAAATGATTTTACACTTTTATATTTTACATTATAATAAATTATCTATAATAAAAAGGAACAATTCCAAAAAATTATAATTTAATACGTATAAATTTCTTATATTTGGAACAATATATCCCAATTATAGATTTAAATTGCAATACAGAAAGGAAAATAATTAAAGTCTTAGTTTAATATTCTGGTTGATAATATTTTTCTTCATTCTGAAAAATATTTCCTTACACACAAAAGAAAAGGATACAACCATCTTCAAATTAAACCTTAATTTTAATGAGGAATATGTGTATGTGTAAACACATTTTTGCAAGTTTTAAAATTACCATTTAGTTAATTTATCTAGTTTTTTACATATAAACTTAGCTTATTGCAATAGTTCCTTATACCTATTTAAATTGCTAATTGATAGTAATTATTATTTAAAGCAATTCATGAACATTAAATTCCATAACTTTCTTGAAGAAATGCTGTAGCATTTAATTGCACTTACAAAGTAAAATTATTCTACAGTTGTTTGCAAAATAAGTGGGAAAGTGATGGAAACCTAATGCATAACATCAATAATACAAGATTTAAAGATGCAGAAAATATATTCTCATATAAAGAATTTATACATTAAGAAAATCTGTCATTGTTTGGCCGATTGAAATATTTAAATTATAATTTAGTTTGAGACTTACTAATCTTTTTGATTTGGAAGTGAAAAATAAAATTTTGAAATCTAGTATAGTTTACTGTAATTAGTATAGCTGACAAAATGCAGAATTTTTTCTTTTCATTTAATTTAATATTTCATTGTTGTGATTTTTTTTTATAACATGATATGAGGATTACACTACTTAAGTTCTATAAGTGAGTATAGAAGTACCTACATTTGTGAATTTAAACGTATTTTCAATACCTTATACACCA
Source organism: Latrodectus geometricus (assembly GCA_026290005.1). Taxonomy (NCBI): domain Eukaryota; kingdom Metazoa; phylum Arthropoda; class Arachnida; order Araneae; family Theridiidae; genus Latrodectus; species Latrodectus geometricus. The sequence continues at coordinate 69,207 of JAPDSC010086026.1, read as the reverse complement.
ATAATTTTTAGTAATGTTCTCATAACATGAGTTCCTTGTTTAAAAAAATAATAAATAAAAAAAGTCATAATACAACATAAATTAAAATTTTGTGATGATGATGATAGTACTCCCAATTATAGCTTGTATTGTTCACACTAAGATGACATTTCTAAGCACGTTTTATGACTATTTTTCCAAGTGTAACATTCATGTCAAAGCAGTCTTTCTTCCAAAACCAACAGTAACTTTTATATTAGCACAATAAATAATTTTTTAAATTTTCAACAATACCAAGAATATGGTGAACCTTATTCTTAGTATAATACTACAGATACTTACAGATTTAATAATTTTGCTAACTTCATCAACAGGAAAAGTGTTCTAAAAATACAAAAAACAAAAAATTATCATATTACATAATAATAAATGTATAAAAGGAAGCTGTAAATATTGAACAATATAATTAAATAGAAAACTTAATTTTAGTCCCAGTCTAACATTTGCAGTAAATTTTGAGATTTTCTTATAAACCAAAATACAAAATCTAATTTTCTCTTTCAAATCATAATACAGTATCTTAAGATAGTTGTGAAGAATCAAACCAAACATTCACAAAAGATAAATATTATTAATGAGTTAGAATGATAAAAAAAAAAATAATCATTGATAAAAAAATTACAAAATTTAAATATTTTATCAAAATCATAATTTTTAGACCTTAAAAGAAAAATATCCTATAGCCCAATATTATTTATTTACTTACAAATAAATTGTTGAATTAGATAATATACTTATTTTAAAAAAAAAACAAAGTTTTCTTTACATAATTTATGTATTTTATTAAACTATACATTGAAATGGATATTTTCTTTTTTCTAATCCCCTGATCTGGATTAGATCAAGTCCATGACTGTCTCTGCCCCAATCCTTCAAGGACAACACAAGGGTTTTGCAGAAAGTCAGTCCATGAAAACCCAATACAATTCAGTAAATGTTCCGGACTGGCTTCTTTTGTGTTGCACTTTGTGCAAGTCGGAAAGACTTTGCTTCCCCAGGAGTCCTAAGATGACTGAATTTGAACTTAGACAAGCTGTCTGATCATGCCTTTGAAATGGATATAGTTCAGATTAATTAGAACCCAGATAGATTAAGAAAAACTTTGTTTTATTTATAGGATAATTTCTATTATGGTAATAAAATACAAATCTATACTCAAACATTTAGCTTATTGCAAATATAAGTGATGAAAATTTATTAATATTAATGAAATAAATACAATGAGTAAATTTTTCATTATGAAAAATTCATGATGAAAAGTGCAAATTATGAAGCAAATGATTTGAATTCATATGTATTTTTCATAGAATCTTAGATACAATTACTTTAAATTTATTAAAATCATGTTTTACAATATTCTAGAAAGTAAACAATGATTTACCTAAATAGAAAATATTTTCTTACAAAAAAAAAAAAAAAAAAAAAAAAAAAAAGAGTTTGAACATTTGTGCAAGGATTTTTTTCAGAAGAACATAATTCTTATTGTTTAGTTAAAGTGTTAATAATTTTTTTATGAGCTTAGTATACCTATAACTGCTTGTTATTATATATATACTGAATCTTTTAGCATTTTGCTAAATTCTGAAGGTATATGGTACCACATTCATAAAAGTATCTTGAAATTTAAGAATTCCTTTAAAAATTTTCTTTCTTAATTTTTGTCCTAAGAAATTCAGTTCTTCCTAAAATTTGAATGACCACAAATGGTCAATCAAATTTAGTACTAGTAAGCACAAAAAAAAAAAATAATAATAATAATTACAGCATTTGAATTATGTGAACATCCTCTTGCCATTCTAAAAAATGTTGGGGGCTATTATAAAAACAAAATTCTTAGAGGAAAAAAAAAAAAAATCAAATAGTTTTATGTATAGTGATGTTTGTGAAACTTATTTTTGTTTTACTAACAAATTCTTCATTATCTACATTCGAAGATCTTTTTATTCTATACATCCTTATACTTAAAGATAAATATTCCCTATATTTATTTATAGGACAAAAATTAATCACCAGTTTGGTGCATTAATTATCCACTGATTCAACAAACTGAAAACTACTACTTTAACAAAATTTTAATAATTACTAATTTTCAAACATAGCAAAACAGAAAGGATACAACAAAGAAAATCAAAAATTAATAATATAATGTTTCTCTTTACGAATTAATGATTTAATTTTGAACCAGGATTATTAATACTTAACATTTGCACTTTAGGCTAAAAAATAAGTTGTCATTAGTTTACAGATATTTTAAGATGATATAAAAGAGCATTATATTTTATATAATATTTTAACAAAATTAGTGAAGTAATGTTCACTTTTCCTGTAAATTAAAATGAATTATTCAAACTTTGCTCATGGTTTAAAAAAATGAAATTGTGAGCACTAATTGTGAAATTAGTAAAAAACTGGTCTTATCTTTTTTTCATGAAATGTAGTTAAATATGTAAGTAATAAAATTTTATCTTTACTTTAATGAAAAATTTATGAACCAAATTTTCTAGTTATGTAAAAACTTTAAAGTAGAACATGACTGATAATTTTCTTAACATTTAAAACACGAAGAAAGAACATAAAACTTAACATTTAACTTTAAAACTTAACTTAACACAGGAACTTAACATTTAAAACATAAGAAGAATTACATTCAAATACTTAAATATAAATAATAATAAATGTATAAATGTGGAGAATGATGGGAAAATGGGAAAAGTGTTAAATAGATTATAAATAAAGTAAATTTCCCTAAATATTTACCCGATTTTTCCCTTGGCAATGTTTTATTATTAAAAATCATAAATAATAAGTATTTTAACTAAATAATATATGATTATAATGCAAATAAAATATTTAAAAAAATAACCAAAATAAAAAACTAAAATATATTTAAAATTATAAAAATAAAAAATTCTAAATATATTTTAACTACAAATAAATATTAACATTTTTATCTATTTTCATCACTAGTAACATAAGTTGTCCCTGTGTACTATAATTCTTTTAATTTCAAAACAAATTTAAGTTAACCAAATTGAGATTTACAAAATTGACCAGTTCTGTCAATGTTTAATTTGAATTATTTGACTTGTGACAATCAATTTTAAATGAGATCATAGAGGAAGAAATTTTTAATTTTATAAGAATTGTATATCCTTGCAGTTTTACAATGAATTGATCTTAAATTCTGTGTCATTTAAATAGTTACACATTTTATCTTAGTTTTCAGGGAATGTCTTATTAAACTAGGTGATATTTTTTCAACTATTTTTCTTTTCATCGTTTCAGCAAGCATTTCTTAAAATAGATAGAAATCATCAATTTAGTTCTGCTTACAAAATTTATTTTTCTGCTATTTTTTACTAAAAAATCTTGTTTTTAAGTTTGATTGATGATTTCTGTTGATTTTATTTTATTGAACATAAAGCAAAATTATTTTGCATGAAAATTATTAAGTTATAAATTGCAAAAAAAAGGTTACTAACATTTCTTAAAAATATTGGGAACTAATAGTAATAATTATCTCATTATACTAATTATTGGAAATAAATCATTAATTGCAAATGCTATTACTTTATACTTAGCATGAAAAAATGATCAAATAATTTCTCAAGTAATATGTATAGATGAAAACATAACAGAAAGTATTTAATATTACTTGCATGTATTCATACATATATTATAAATACAGTTTGATTTTGATTAATGAGTTCCCAATCAATATCAAGCTTAAACTTTAATAATATTCCCAAAACTGATGTAAGTTATCATCTAGAAAGAAATCATTACGAAATAGTACATTGAAAAGGAAAATATTTAGCAAATCATTTTTATGTAACTATAAAAAGTATTCAAACAAAAATAAAACAATAAAGAAATATAAAATGCAATAAAGTATTAAATAGTCTCTTTCAACATTTGGTTACTATAAAATTCTTTAAAAAGATGTCAGTTTTTGGATGAGTTACAGTAAAAATTTAAAGACTGATTATATGGTTACAGATACTATAAGACTATAGAAATAAATATTTTCATATATATATATTATAGTAAAAATATATTTTTTTAATAAAACTGATAAATAAGAATAGTTAAAATATCAGTTAATTTATCTTTTAATCATTTTTAATTTTTAGCAAAGATAAAACTTTATAAATGCTAAAAAAAATATAAGTTTTAAGAATTATAGAAAATATAAATAACTGGATTGTAAATAAGTGACAGAAAAAAAAGCAAATTTCAGAAGCATCCTAAAATGTAATAAGAGCTAAAAATAAAACTACAATGAGATGGTAATTTTTTATGGTCATTTGAGTAATTTTTTGATGTAAAAGACTCATAATGCTTTGCATTGTTTTACATTAATATTGTTAATTAATATTAAGTTAAGAATATGCAAAGAGCTTTTTACAATTTTTGTAAGAAGAAAAGAACTTTAAAGCCTATTATAATGTTAACAGTGTAACTACTTTGATATACCCCCCAAATCGGAAATTTGGCGACTTTTTTCTCTACCAGATGGATTCTCGCTAAATACAATAATTAATACAGAAAAAATCTTTAAAAAAAAATTCAAAAAATGGTACAAAATACAAGAAAATACTAAATTTGGCAACAGCAAAAACCTAAATTGGCAACACCAAAATAAGAAACATCAACCCTAAAAAGTCTGTAGGGAGTGTCAGATTTAGCGCATAATTTTTGGGGGGTATATCAAAGTTGTACCTAAACAGTTTGTTTAAATCATTTAGGCACTTTTTCATTTTGTTTTTATAAAATATTTTTGATAACAGATATTTTTACCATAAAAAAAGGAGAATGAACTTTATAAAAAATTTTTAGAATGCTAGCATTATACAGTATGTATTTCCTGTAAACTTCTCTTGATATAATTTTTGATTCATTGATTTTAAGGCTGCACAGGAATTTACTTCTTTCTTTATCATTTGGTATACAAGCACTATGAATAAAATTTTTCTATGTTAGGATTCACAGTGTTTTAAAAGCATAGATTATGCTTTTCAAAGCTGTTTCTGAATTTCCTTTGACAGAAGTTTTATGTAGTCAATAAAAAAATAATAAGAAAAAAGTCGTTATTGATTTTGATTAAGTTTTATTGATGTTATAATTAAAAATAGTGGCTGTATCCCAGTGTACGGTACGCTATTTTTATACAATTAATATAATTATACAATATACAATTAATTTAATTATATAATATAAAATTATATTATTT
>JAPDSC010086026.1:38715-54437 GCA_026290005.1 Latrodectus geometricus | reverse complement strand
AAAAAAAAAAAAAAAAAAAAAAAAAAAAAAGAGAGAGAGAGAGAGAAAGACAGGGGAGGGGTAATATACTATTGAAAATTTCATCATGAAGAATTGAGAAATATATATACTCAAAAATAATTTCAATTAAATTTAGCTTGTAAACTAGTTTCCGAATATAGAAACATACACACACATATATATGTGTTTCTCTGTATTTGGAAAATAGTTTACCAGCAAAATTCAATTGAAATTTCCTGTATTTCTTATATATAAGTGTAAAGAAAATAATTAAACTTCTTCGTCAAATATTTTATTCCAGGGAGAAAGCTTTTCACACACACACACAATGTTTTATCTACAATGGATTTTGCTTGACCCCTTTTTAAGTTAGCAATGGACTACTATAATTAAATCATTTAGCTGAGATGTCGTTTTAAAATTTATTTTTATTTAAGGTCACTATGCTATTTATTTTTTGTTCAAAATATCATTTAGTGCTATGCTACACAAAGTTAGATTTAAAAAACCTAAATTTTGTTTATATTTTCTGTCTTAAATACATTTTATATATGTTAATGCTATACATATTGTTACAAATTTATAAACATTCGTTTTTGTCTTAAAATATCTCAGAGAAATCGGAAATAATAAATTTTTTTTTCAAAAATTGAGCAATTTACGTGTATCCTACAGGGTGATTCAGATCGTCGGTGACAAACCTTGAGGATCGATAGAGCACACCTAGACGAACATTTATGAATAGCGAATGAGGGTCCCTGACGCGATGGTAAGGCGCTATTGAAAATTTGGGTGCCGAAATTCGAAACGTCATAAAAACTAGGGAAATGGTTAGCTTTTCTTGCTTTTTGCGGCGAAATGATTCTGTTTATTTAGACTCTCTTCAGTACCAATTTGATAAGCGTATCTCTTAAAACATTGATAGGGGGCGCTGTAGACTTTGGAGAGCTAGACAACAACTTTCAGCTCGTTATTTTGATAATTTAACACATGCTCGCCAAAGTTTATACTCTAACTTAAATTTTGAACCCAAAAGTAGAACCTTGCAAAAAGCGTAAGAGCCGGAATAAATTATCCAAGTATAGGGTGGTTGAAGGCTACTAAGAGTTAAACAAACAGATTTCTTGACTTATGGCATGCATTTTCATGATTATGTTTGCTGGGGCTCTCTGAAACTCAGTTGAACGGTACAAAAAGAAAAACCGATGGGGGGCACTTTGGGCAAAAAACTTAATTCGTTGACATTTCGGACGCTAACTGAGAATGGGGCGCTACAATCAGTTAAGATCAAAACAAGAGAGTAATTTACTTATCATAAAAAGCTATTAAAACTGCAGTTTTTTTTTTTTTAAACAAACCTAGCTGGTTTTAATCATGCACAATGCGCGCAATAAAATTTAAATAAGGTGCTTTTTGCTGATTTATGCAAAAGATATCGTACCATATCGATATGCAAAAGATACGTAATGCGTAGACGTCAACGCGAAATGACGTTTCTAACGTATATTAAAAACGGTATTTCTAAAGATTTTACGCCTTGGCAATCGTTTGGCGATATTATTGTTGATTTGGCTACTTTGGCGTGATTCTTGGCAAGTTAGAGAGAAATGGATATTTCTGGAAAAATTCTATACCGGATCTTTAAGACCAATATTAAGCTAAATAACCTAGAAGCTTCCAGAACATTGGTGAAAGTCGTAGATTTTCATGTCGCCCGATATAGAAGCAGTTAGTGAAGTCGATCAGTCTTGAATGTTAGTTTAGTGCATAGAAGATACTATCTGTCTGAGGTATTTGAACTTCTGTGTGATTGGAAGCTGTTTCCTGCTGTATTAGCTGATTTGGAGCTGTGTACTTGGGATTTCTAAAGCTGGAATTTTCTATAACCTGTACGAATAAACTATAATGAAGGCTTGCGATTTTTATGATGAATATAATGAAGGCTTGTGATTTTTAAGAGATTATTTTCTCGACTCTCAGATGACACGAACCCCGGTATTCTATTTTATTTCAGTACTAAAATTCAATTTTTCCACCTTAAATCAGTTAACTACTTGGTATATTTTACCTTAATATATCAATGAATTTAATATATTTTGTTGTGATTAGCTATAAAATTTGTTAATATTTATATATCAAATTCATGTTAAAATAAAATTCATTTCTCACATTATTCTTAAATCTGTTAATTTATTGCAGATTAATGAATATTGCAGTAATGATTTTAATATTTAACTTTCTTTGCTGAAATATTAATTATTTCAATGTATTAATAACATGAAAAAATCTCGTACATTATTCTCCAATGAATTAAAGAAAAAGAACTTCGTCATTTTTATATAGTATTGTGCAGTCATTTTCCTAAGGAAATACTTTTCATGAATAGTTTTTAAAGCAAGTTACTAAATGGGTCGAAACAGTATCTTCGGATTGATCAGTGTGACGAAAATCTTAGATATTTAAAAAGGGAGACCACTATAAAATTTTCTCTAAATCACAGGGAAATTATTTAGAAGAAATAGATTTGTACTGTCTCACAAAAAATTCGAGACGTCATCTTTTCAGATGAATCCAGGTTCTGTGTACAGCATCATGATGGTCGCATCCGTGTTTAGTGGCATCGTGTTGAACGCACACTAGCAGCGTGCATTCGTCATCGTCATTCTGGCCCATCACCTGGCGTGATGGTATGGGGTGCCATTGGATACACGTCTCGGTCACCTCTTGTTCGCATTGACGGTGCTTTGAACAGTGCACGTTACATTTCTGGTGTGTTACGACCCGTGGCTCTACCCTTTATTCGAGCCTCGCGAAACAATACGTTTCAGCAGGATAATGCCCGACCGCATGTTGCCGGTACTGTACAGACCTTCCTTGATACGGAACATGTTCGACTGTTGCCCTGGCCAGCACGTTCTCCAAATCTTTCACCAATAGAAAACGTCTGGTCAATGGTTGCCGAGCGACTAGCTCGTCACCAAACGCAAGTCACTATGGTTGATGAACTGTGGCATCGTGTTGAAGCTGCATGGGCATCTGTACCTGTACATGGAATCCAATCTCTGTTTGACTCAATGCCCAGGGGTATAACTGCTGTTATTACTGCCAAAGGTGGTTTTTGAAAATTTAATCATTTGTTATTTCTAGTATAATATATTTGTCCAATAAACATTTTGTTATCTGCATTTCTTCCTGGTGTAGCAATTTTAATGGCCAGTAGTGTTTATGAAGCCGCTCAGCAGAACAAAAGGTCCTGGGCTCAATCCTAGCCATTTTTCAACAGCGGGTGATGGATGATGCTTTTCTTCATGCACGTCTGTCGGGGTGGATGTTTTTGAGTTTTCCAGACTTTCTCTTTTGTTATATGTTTGTTATATCTCTTTTATTATCTTTTATAAGCCGCGAATGCGGCTTCTTTTTTGTAAAAGAATTTACCTGGTGGACAGGAAAATGCCTTTAGGCCAGTAAGTTCTCCATTGACTTAAAAAAAAAAATATGAGTTTGAATCCCAACCCAAACAAAGATCCGTCGTGTTCTCGAATGGCGGCTCGGCCACGTTAAATATGTCTTGATCGCAATGTCTTCCATGTGAAATGATACCTTTGGGGTTAGCAGTTTCTAAATTACTAAAACTCCAAACCGACTGCTTCTATCTAACTGGTAGAGCCCAACTCAGGGCTATGTACAAGGAAGTATGCTGATGTAACAACATTTTAATAAACGCACCTAAAAACCAACTTGGTGCGGAATAAGCAATTCATAAAATTGATTGCCCTCTAATTAATTAACACACCTACTAAAGTAATCCCTCAATTTCAAATTTAACCGAATGCATATGTTCAAACCATAGATTCAGATTTATGAGATTAATTTTTATTGTAATTATCTGTTTAGTTAAATGATAATTATGAAGGTGCTCTCTAAAATTGTTCCTACTCTATTTTTTTAAATGATACATAAACTCAATTTTTTCACAGAAAAATAATATTAAAAACGTTATTTCTTAGGCATTAGTTATGAATTTAACAATATATGAAACAATTTTGACATATTTTCACTTTATATTTTTGAAATCACACCTGTTAATCTATTACATACAGATCGATTTTAAATAGAAACAGCTGAAATTGAAACAATGCCATTCATTTTTAGGTATATTTTAAATTTACAGATACAACATTTCAATATCTCCTTGAAAAAATAATGTAAATATAATCAATACAGTTTTTATACTTACTTATAGCATAATAGCTACATTTCTGCAAATATAATAATTTTTACTCATAATAAAATTTATCTAATTATCTGTAAACATGTTGAATGCAATTTATAATCAAGTTGAACACATGCAAATGAATGTTTAATTTATCGAAATAAAGATGACGATAAGTGAGATTTGGGTATTCATATACGACATTCTGAGAAATCTGATTTGGTAAATAGATATTTCAATTATATGAGCCTAGGAAATGGGAACACATTTTTTGTGTCGTTTCACACACCAATTCCAAAATCTATTCAATGAAACCTAATTCTATATTATTTTATTTGGAAATTCAATTAAGGATTGTTTTTAATTCAATTTTATGAGCAATGTGTTAGTATAGGCTTCTCATTTTGTCCAAATTGAACTAAAACAACCTCAAAAATCTTCTGAACAGAAAACGAAGCAACAGCATTAAAAAATTTGTATGTGCTTTTTACGGAAAGTGAATCATTGTTATCTTGTACATTCTAAGAATTACTGTATTAATTACAAAATGCAGTTTTTAATATAAATTTTAGATGTATTGTAGTTTCTAGGAACAGAAACCGAATGAACGTTTATCTAAAAATGTTAATAAATAAAAAAAAAAAAAAAAAAAAAAAAAAAAAAAAAAAAAAAAAATTCACATTTTAAAATGCTTATTGTTATTATGAACCGCAACACGTTGATGTCCTCTTTGTTGAAAACTTTCATATCACAAACTTCACTGCAGTAATTAGTTGCGAAAATCGTAAAATAAATTGTTATTTCGTATTTATCTTATTACTGTTTAATAAAAATTTAAAAAATAGAATTTCCCCCCCAAAAAACTATACCAAAATTTCGGAAAATTTCAAAATTTTTCGGAAATTACCAAAATCTTCGTAAGAATACACCGGATTTATTGCAGGAATGGTTCATTTTATGCTTTTAAAACAGTGCATAAGAATAAAACGAAAATTGTGAACAACAATAACAATTTCGGGTTTGCTTAGAAAATCTGTCATCAATAGATTATTAAAGAGCTCTCACGGCAGCTGCAGAAATAAATAATTTTCCTAGCAAATAAAGTGAATTCTCCTGCGATGAGTGCTGTTTGATATTTACGATAATCTATTGGTCTACGTACACCCCAAACTGATAAACGCCATAAATGATAAGACTGCAAAGTGAACTGCCATTTTTATCTAAGATAAACGGTGACAGATGCTGCTTTAAAATGGTGTGCATAGTTGCCGTCTTAACAAACATTTTGTTTTGATTATGCCTACCGATATTCAAGTTGAAGAGTGTGCAACTGGATACAAGTGAGTGAATCAAAGCATTGATTTAAAAAATATTGAAGAATAAAACAGGAAAGATGGAACAATTGTGCAACAAACGATACAGAAATAGTTCCATCCTAAAAATAAATGACCTTAAGTTAAAAATAAATTGATATGACCTCATAAAGTAAAGAATAAGTTGATGACCTTATAAAAACTTTTTGCTTAATCAAAAATAAGTGTTATACATTTTCCCATAAAAATACCCTTAACACATTTTGATATCATTGATCATGACGTCATGATATGATTATAAATGCACTTTATATAACACTTTCTCTTTGGGAGATTAGCTGAGCGTCTAAATTTATCATCAGCAAAATTATCTAAATGCTTTCAATTCATTTTTCATAGAATATCCTCTATTAAGAGTAATTTGGAAGATTTTAATAGTTTTTCTAAATAATTTATCAAATGATTACTTGAAAACAATAAATGATTTAGAAAAGCTTTTGTAGAGATATTTTAAAACAAAAATATGGAGTCTCACATTGCATCTCTTTATTCAAGTGCAAATTGACTTTATTTTATTATTTCTTTTAGTTGAATACACATGCAAATAAAACAAAACCATGTTTATTCTACTAATTTATTTGCAGCACCTCTGAGAGAAACTTTACTTTATCAAACTTACTTACGATTTCAAATCCCAAGCGAATCAGCTTTGCTAGATTTGAATTATTTTACAGATTTTAGAATTGCCATGTTTTTTTTCTAATTCTATACCGAACTTACATTTTTTAAGAAAATATTGCATTCATTCAGTTTGGAGTCTTTAAAAAAGTTTGCCTTATTGCAAATGAATGCAAAAACCTTCCAGTTAAAGCTTTAATTAGTCTTATAATTTTGAAACGAAGGAAATTTTAGAAGCAGATACGTTTTTTTCACAAATTCATCATTGACAATTCAATAAGACTAATTGTAAATTTCTACAAAATTTGTTCATTTTTAAAGAAACGACATTAACGTGTTCTTAGTTATGAGCCAAACAAAATCAAGTATTCATTAATGAAAATTATAATATTATTTTATAATATTTTTAGATATTTTTCAGTACTATAGATAATTTCAAATCTTAAGAGTTGGTGAACGTGATTTCTCACAATTTTCTTCATTATTTGAAAGACCATGATTTAATTCATTAGACTTAAATGATAGTAGTTTTAGTGAAAAAAGCTTGAATTAAAATAGCTATATACAAATAAAAAAATAATTTTTTTTACGAAATGTTATAATTTTTTGCGAATATCATACAAATGCTTAATCAGAATTTTGAATTGCTTAGGGAAGCTTCTGAGTAAGATGAGTCCTTTTAGTTTCTTTTAATTTTTTATAATTGATGTGAGCTCATATATATGTAGGAAAATGCTTCAAATATATATATATATATATATATATATATATATATAAAAATATAAACATATATATATATTTTTATATATATATATATATATATATATATATAATGTTAAACTATTTAAAAATATGTAGTTTTTTATGAATAATTTCAAAGTACGCGGCAGAAAGAAATGTACTTATTTTTTAAAAATTTTAAATTTAGAAAACTTGAAACAATTATGAAAAAGGAAATTACTGTATGACAAGTCTTTTAACAATAATTAATTACGCTAATATTTTTTCATAATTTTTTATTTTGATGTTGCATTTTAAAAGTAATTTATAAATGATGGAAAACAATTTTTTCAAATTATCTTAATTTCATTACCAGTTATTATTTTTACTACAGATGGGTTTTTAAGCAAGCTTATATAAGATTCAAGAATAATAACTATTGCATTTTTGGTAATTAACAACTTAAGAAATGTATATAAGTATACTATTTATCACGCATTTTTATATTACAATCATTTTGTTATGCGAAAATCATGTTATGTAATTTTATAAAAGTGAATTAATGTGAAGGAAAATAAATTGAAAATATTCCCAATCTAGAAATATGTATAACAAAAATATTGATAGGAAATAAATAGTTAACGCACGTGATAGCTGGAATCATTAAAATATTATAATTTATTTTAAAAATCTTTAACAAAATTGCAATTATTAAATTTTTGTTAGTTTCCATATTTGTTTTGTTTTATCTATTCTAGTAATATTGAACAGTGATTCTAGATGCTTTTACTTATTCAACTTAGGTTTTGTCCGCTAAAGTTTTCATTACAATATGGAATCTATTTTCTTATAATTTACTTTATTTGGATTATAACCTTCTGAATTGAAATCTCTGGATAGAATTTGACCTTTACTTTCAAATTTCTGAAATTTCAGATTTTAACTGAATAATTCAAATTAATGCTCATTTTTTACTACTGTTTAAATAGAAACTTGTTTACGAATGAAAAAAAAATTTTGCTGATGGATTTTTACTTAAAGAATGTGATTATTCAACAGCTACTAGGAGTTTGCAGTTTTATTTGAGTATAACACAAGCTCTAATAATATTAGAAATGAAAAATAATCATGAAAATAAATTTTGCCTAAAATTACGTGTCGCATTTACATTAATTCAATATATTTCATTTCTAAGGTTTTCTTTATTTATGAAACGAATCCCATATAAAAATTATGGGATTAATTATTCACATTATTTAGACAGTTTCTTGAAAACATACGGATGGTTTATCTCTCTTAAGCCATTAAGCAGCATATGAAAACTAATAAAAGTAGAACCTATTATTTAAAAAGAATTACTGCAAATATGCATATTGAGGTAGGAATCGAATCAATGAACACTTTAACAAAAAGCTAGCTACTCAAAGAATTCGATGAAAATTCGACACCTAAAGATCCTAACCAGCACTTACTTAAATATATTAAAAAAATATTAGCTATTATTTATTTTGAATTATGAGTAACTAAATCAGTTTCAAAATTATGCTGTTTAATAATGCAATAGTTAACTACAATTATACATATTATTGTTAGTATATTAATAATATAATAGAATTTTAAAACATGAAAACATAATTATTACGCGTGAAGCGAAGCATTTAAATTTCGCCAAATACTGATCGATAACTTTATTGTCGCCAACCATGAAGTTTTGTTTTCAAGGAAGCTTGTAGATATTTAAACAATTCATTTGATGCCGGAAGGTCCATTCAAGTTCTCAAATCATTTAAAAATTTGATTTTTTTTTTCATAATAATAATTACTGGTGGGAAAAATGAAAGAACTTGAAAACGAGTAAGTTGATATTTTTTTCAGTACGTAAAAAAGAATTATATTAAACTACATTACACTATTATATTAAATTTTTATATTTTTATGTAAATCCTTTTTATTCAAATATGGTGAATTTAAATATTAAAATAATTTTCAAGTGACTTTTCATGAATGACGATTATAATTTTAAATTAATTTTTTGTCTCGAGATTTCCACATCTTTTTATCTATCGTGTTCTATCATAAAGTGACACATAAACTGCAATTTCATTGGCAATAATCCACGTTTAGAATATCTAAAGAAATTATCATAATTAGTTAAGGAGAAAATTATAGCATAAGCATTAAAGTATTCATTAGCTAGTGAATTGATATGAACTAATTATATCACATCAATTTTAATTATGCATTCAAGCTCAAAGAAATATTCTGAAAAATCTTATATAAACATATGATCAAATTTTACAAGAGAAAAGTTCTATGCTATTGAATGAAAAAAAAATGTTGGATTGAATTGAAACGAGGTATACAAGAAACTCTAAAAAATATCATTTTTGGATGAAAGTAAATTTAATACTTTCAAAATAGATGATAAAATTTTGCTTGGATCAAGCCTTCCATAAGATGTTCTGGTTATTATTACAGGAGGAAGAGAAATGACTTATTAATAGATAATTTGTGCTTTATTGAAAGGATAATGATAGAGTTCATGCTGATTTTGCTCCAATGTGTATCTATTTATATTGATAATTTGCACAGAACAATTGGGTATCAACTACTCATACTAGACCTTTAATAGTAAGAATGCAACTTTTATTATAACATGAATAAAATTGCTTTATTAAATATCAAGAAGACTTATTACTCCATGACAATTAGGTTCAAATCTTAATGAAAAAGTTCTTAAGATTCAAAAATCGAAAACTAAAAATTTTTGAGTAAATTTAAATTTATTGAAAAGCTGTTTCAAATTAGCAATACTTTTGTAAAAAAGATTAATCAATTGAGTTCCTGCAAAGTTAAAGTAGTGAAAGTCATCAATAAAAGATAGGCAAAGCTAATTAAATATTTATTTAATCCAAAGAAAATTAAATATATTTAACCCTTCTTTGCATAATGGTGGAAATTTCCATCATAACCTATAATGCCCAAAAATTATATAAAAGAACAAGTTCACTTTAAGTTGATCGTGTTTGGATACCTTTTTAATGTCCATTGTATAAAAAGAAACATAGCTGCCAAAAATAAACAAATGTCATTATCAGTGAAACGAGCTTAAAGTTGTCTCATTCCGCTGTGTGTTGTAGTTGCAATAAACGTATGATTTCGTTTATAATTTTTTTTTATTATATTAGAGTTTCTATTGCTAAAAAATTGAAAATGAGTGGAAGAAAGGTTTGTAACACGTGTTTCTGTTATTTTCCTCTTTTATTTCTATTTAGTACTAAGCTAATGATCTAACTTTGGATGATGATGGAAATTTTTAGCATATTGTTTTTTGCTAAATTTATACTATAAATATGTACTAAGATTTTTTTTAACCATTTTTCCTTTAATTTTGAACATGAATTATATCAACTTGATTAATTTCACCAATAAAGAAAAAATCATGCAAAGAAGGGTTAATTTTCTGTGAAAGCCTACAGATGTGTGTGATTTTAGTTTTTTGATTTCAGATACAAAGAATTGAAATTCATTACAATTGCATTTTTTTTTTAATATGAATTGATGACTAAAATTATTTCGTACCAAGAGCTTTATTTTTTTATATTTCATAAAGATTTCTTACTAATTATGAAGAAAAATAATATTCTGAAGATCCTTTTTGTTGTCATTATATGGAGAATTTAACGTTACATATTGAATCGCTGTTAGTCAGAGCTTCATTGTTTTTGAAGTAATGCTGATCAACCACCCAAAAGTTGGCGACACATGTGCAATGCAAGAATGTCTTCCCTTCGATGACTTGATTAACCGGAATGTCATTGATCACAAAGACAAGAACACAGTAATGTAACGATAGGTCCAAACGCAGATCGCAGAAAACAAGCATAAAAATTTTCTTCACATTTAAATTTTAGTTTTATCAAAGAAATATTTTTTAAATTGTATCATTGATTCATGAGCAATCATATCTTGATTAGTCTAAGTAGCAAGTTTAGTGCCATTTCGGCTATTAGATGGAGGTACAGGGATCTCCAAACACTCTCATTTTAAAAAAGCTCACCTTGTACTTTTCAAAAATGAAGCAACAAGTAACATTGGTGAAAAAATTTGAAAGTCTGTTTTAAAAAAAAATAGGGAATCTTGATTGGATGGAAAAGGGATTCCCGCTTCTGTCCCTGTTCAAGCTCTTTTTCTAAAAGAAAACAAGTTGGAGAGCTACTTAGCATATGATATCTCTCCGAGAAAAATATTGATCTCGTACTAATAGAGGTGAGACTCTAGAAAAAGATTTGATGAAATTTGGTGATTTAAAGAAAGAGTCTATATTTTGAAAGTATCCAAAATAAATTAGTTCTGTTTTAATGTTATGTTTGTGGAAAAACAAAGACAGAATTTCCTCAAAACAGATAATCGCTCACTGATTAGAAGATTCATGCTTAGCTTTTATTTTTTGTTTCAGGTTATTTATAAAAATTGTTTGATATTAATTATAATATATCGGCTTTAAATTATACGTGCTGGTATCAATTAATTTTTTTATTTTAAAGAAAATTGAAATACCTCTTTTTTAAATGAGAGGATAATTATTTATATTTTCTGACATTATTTCTTAAATTCTTGTTTTGTAATGGCAAACTAGAATAATTAGTTTTTAATATGCTATTCTATACTAGTTATTCCCATTACGAAATTATAGTATTGATTCATATAAAAATAATAAGGAGTGAAACGATTTTGTACTTAGTGAAGTTGTTTCCATGTTTCAGATTTTAGAAAAATACCGTAGGAGTTATTTATAAGTTTAATCTATAGATTATAAGTTTAATTATCTAGAGACTATCTACAGATTATAAGACATAATCAATGGGTTATTTTTGCAAGGTTTAAAATGATTTGTGATAATACTTTTAATATATATTTGAAATAAGTTTGCAATCTTAGAATCTCTATCGTATTTCTAAGAAATAGCATGTCTGAGAAATACTGTGTATTGTAGTTAAAGTTTACATATCTTAAATGATATTTGTTTTGAGATTTCTGAGTGTGCTATATTTGGTTTGATTTAAGAGTGTTAAGCAAATTACAATATGTATTTTCTTTAAAGTATAAAAGGAATGATCTTGTTTGCTTAGAACTGGAGTGGTTCCCAAGTATTGGTATTAAAATTAGTATTCCAAAGTCCCTGTTTGGAAACAAGGACTTTGGAATACCAATTTTAATTACCAAAAATTACAATTTGGTAACTGCTAGAGAATTGTTAACTAAAATCTGTAATGATAGAAAAGAAATGAAAAAGTATTTTTTAAAACCTGCTCAGCTTTATTAAAATTGCGTTTAGAAATTAGTGGGATCACACAAATAATGGAAATTCAAAAACTTTTGTCGAATTGTTTCACACTATTAAGAACCGAATAATTCTAAGGATTTCTTTTCTGGTTTAGTTGATATAAAAATACTTATCATAAGAAAAAAATTTTAATCAAAAGTTTTCTTTATTAAGATATCTTTTTGCTGACTTATTATAAATGTAAATAAGGAGACTAGAAAGGTGTAACTCATATGAGTCACTGAAAAAACTTATAGTTGAGGGATTTAAACTAATAATACAATTTTTTTTGGAGAGTTTTAATGAAGCCAGTCATGAGGAAATTAGATAATGAAAATTTTATTAACCGTATAATTAGACCATGTGCAACTTATTATTGTAAGACACAGATTTTGAATTGCTTGATCAATTAACAATATACCCAAATCTTTACTCGAAGTGAGATAGGGGAAATTTGGTTAAGTAAGGAAAAGAGTGTGATTTACATGTTTTTTAAAAAATTATAGGCAGTAGTATGATAAATAAAAGGAGGTCTTGTTGAGGATGAAAGAAAAAATGTTGAGATGAATTACTATTTTGATAGATATGGATTTACTAAAAATTAAGTGAATTATTAAAATGTTCACCTTGTGGTTTGAACAAACGCTTACATCGTTCTGGCCGCTGAATTTAAATGGAAAAGCTACTATGGTGGAACTTCATCAAATAACGTGCCAGTGGAAGAGCCAGAATATCAGCGAGGTCGATAAAATATTTGTAAGGAATCTCAATTATTGTAGCAGCATCTGCTTCAGCTGATAGACAAGTAAAGATGATTAGACAAAACGTTCAACGACGCATTTTTTCTGCTGTGAAATGCCCTCGGAGGAATAATCCATTGTGTCTTTCCATCAATACTGAACTTAATATTGTTCATCAAAAAGTGTGATGTGCTGTAGTTATTTGAGTGTGATTCGATACTTCCGGAGAAATGATAACGGAATTAAATGAACTCACGCATCCCTAACAAATTAAAAGAGAAGAATGAGTTGTATCAGGAGCTTTATAGATTACCACTTGGCAATTTTCTCATTGACTCAGACTTATTTTCAAATATAATCTTAGTATTAGTTTTTAACAAGAGGTTATGTCTCAAAATTTAAAAACAAATCTGAATCTTTAAACTAATTTATATTTTATATCATTTTAATGTAGGCACTTTCTATTATTCGTATTACATTTTTCATACAAATATATTCTGCATAATACATTATTGTGGGGTTTTAATGGAGGGTTGTCACTATTACTATAAAGGTTTTAAATTTTGAGAATAAAGAGCAATGATGGCTATAAACGTAATCATATCACATAATTTTTTAACACTAAAAATAAATATTACATATACTAGAATACATTACCCTGATATTTATCTGATATAATAAATATTAACCTTAAATGTTAATGATCAATACCACGGAAATTCTTCACATCATACAATGGTCATTTAAATTTCGGGAGCTATGACTCTTAGTAAGATAATATCACTACTAAACATATTTTCTAGATACTTTTAAATATATTAATGAAAATCTAGAATTGAAATAAATCTTACTTTAATTTAAAAACGCACATTTTTTGCCAGATTACCGTCACTAATTTTTGCAAATAAGTTTTAATTCAATAGCTTGCATCAAATACTTTAAAAGATTTTACAATATGATAGCTTACGCATATTAATATATGTGTGTGCTAACGAGTAATAGAATATATGTTAAGTTTCTCCGAAACCATGAGGTATTGTTAGCGGCTTTTCTTTTCATATAAAATGTTAGAAGAATCTAAAGCATATTCCTTAATACTGTATTGTAAATTATTGGAATACTTGTTATTTTTCTTCCGGATAGATCCTGTGATTATATTTGTTATTTCTTATCAACTGAAACAAATTTTTATCTATGCAAATTAAATAAGAATAAAATCTAAGACATACCACTTATATACAAAGCAACCCATGAGGTTCTCTGTCATTTTTATATTGAATGCGTAAGTATTTGAACTAGTAAATCACATGGTTTAAAAACTTGTCGATCGAGACTAGAAATACCAGTCTTCATGAAAGCAGGTCACCAGCACCTTTATATCAATTGTAGCTCGTCGAAGCAGCTTCATTAGCTACTGCATCAAGTGCCAAGCGTTTGGGGCTGTGAAAGAATGTAGTGCAAGGTTCAAAAATTTAGGTCGCGAGATTCAGGCGTGTGTAACAGAGTTGCCACCACAAAGCGCACAAAATCTCCGAGTTTCATCACACAGTCGTGGGCGAGAGCTGCTAAATGCCGATGGGGTTTACTTGGAGGACAAGCAATGGATTTCTGTAAATCATTTTCTTTTTGGGCATTCTAAACAACAAGAAATCTTAGAATTACAGAGAATTATTTGAGAATGAAATTTTATAAGCAAGGAATTTTTTTTTTTAATTTAGTTGTACTTTATACATTTATAAATTGTTACTATTGTCTTTTTATGATCTATTTTATTTAACTCTTTATAATTGTAAAATGTTCCCACAAAGTTCGTGGGTTGTACATTGACCTTAAGTGTGAATATTGTTGTGGCTTATAATCATTTTTAAATGATAAAACAGGGTTGAAGTAGCTTTCTTGTGCAAAAAGTTACCATGGAACGAAAGTTTAAAATCACTTCAAAAGACTTCAATCATTCTTTTTTATTTTCCTTCAAACGTATTTAGAGGCTCTTATGATATATTTATCCGTTATGTTTATTCATACGTGTTCTTTTTCATCAGACTTGTTAATAATAATTAAATGTTCTAATTCATAACATTTTTACTTATAATTCATTTTATTGATCGTATTTTTCTTGACAACAAACATGCCTAGATATTAAGTTCTATTATTTTAAAAATATATTACTTTCTTATAATTCTTTCTACAATATTATTTTAGCAAAACCTTTTCATCAGATATAATGAATTAAAATTAATTTTAAAACAAGTTATAAAGAATCCTCATTATTTTGGATCGATGTATTTTTCATAATTGATAATTACAACAAAAATTTTGAAGTAGGAAGTTGAAATCTAAACATATACCAGTTTTTATTCTTTATATGACATATAAGGTACTGAATGTGGAATTTTGCAATTCTTTTTTCATAGATTTTACAATTTATAGAAAATTATAAGAATTTGTGTAGTGTATGAATGTGCATGTATAAATAGAGTACATATAAATAATGTGGAAGAAAGTTGATGACAATTCTTTCCTAAAGAAGTTCAAGTGATGCTGAAGAAATCGAACTGCAAGAAGCGGGAAAGAAGACGATCGCAGCAGAGAGAGGTGGGTCCGCAGCCTGGAGATGCGCCAACGTCCTGATGACCCTCTTCTTCCTCATGGCTTCAGCAGTTCAGGCATGTTTCTTTCATCCTTTTTAAGCATTTTGTGAATAAAACTATTATCAAAACAACCTATTTTAA
>JAPDSC010086026.1:1066-24179 GCA_026290005.1 Latrodectus geometricus | reverse complement strand
AAATAAAATAATTATTTCTTGATTTAAAATTAAAAGCATTAAAATATTTGGTTATAATTATTATTATTATTAATATAAAATTTATTATTAATTGGTGGTAATTATTATTAGAATATTGAAATATTTGGATCCTTATAAAAATCGATTATTCTCTATTTGACGCGTTGAAGGCATAAAGTCTCTTTTACCATATAAATGTACTGCATTTAATGTTTTCCTACTGAAAATTTCTTTAATGGAATATTTCAAGTAATCAATGGTATATATAAACGTTTCTGTTTTTGTCATTTAATATATTAATAAAAACAATTTGTTCCGTTTTCGTAACGACGTACGAACTGCATGTTTTTAAAATCATTGAATTACATATTTAATATTTTATAATTTTTTTCAGATAAAATTTTTGATTTATTTTGAATAACAAATATGAGTAAAATATTCTATAATTTGTTTATCATCTCCTTTCTTTCCAGACCAAGTTCAAGCAGGCTGTCAAAAGAGAACGATGTTTGGTACCCCATATTTATTGTGTCATTCAGTGCTCTGCCTTTGTTGTTATGGGCTGTGTGTTATTTGGAGATAGTGGATTGTTCTCTGTGCATAGATTTTTATATGGACAAATATTCCTTCTAATGAAAAAAAAGATAAAGCAGTTCATCTGGAAAAAGCATGTCAGTAAATATTGGGATATTCGTTTTAAAATATATGTGGAATACATAACATTCACAAGCAGTATTGTGAATAAATAAAAGATAAAAATTTAAAATTGATATTTACTTTTTATTTTTTCCACATAATTTTACATTTATACAATAAAAATAAATAAATAAAACTAAGAATCTGAAGAAAATTATTCTTGAAATGTGGATTGCGACTCATTTGTGAGGCGTCGATCACTGTTTTAATGAATAATGAAAAAAATAGTATTTTGTATAAATAGAGAAATAGGCATGTTGAAAATTTAGATTTTGATATAGTATTAAAAACTTTTTTTAATTTCACCTCTATTCTAACTGTATTTGCCAAGTCGGGGCCGAATAGTTGGTGTTCAGTGAATCTCACGTGTAGAATCGGACATGAGTTGCTTTTAGTGGTTCATAATACACTTTAAACTTTAGGTCCTGGTTTAGTTAGCCCTCGTGTGCAAAATATGACAGTACAGTTAACAATACAACAAACAAACATACCATCTAATTTCACAGTTTTGTTAATTTGGTAAGTGCACCGCTTTTCATAAAAGATGATATTTTCATTTAGTGTTTAATTTCATGTAACATAAATGAATCTTCATCGTTAATTCATACATTAATTTCAATAAAAAATCTGTAAACGTTTTATTTTCATTTACTTACATTTTTGTACATATTACTTATATTGTACACTATGAATTTCTAGTAATAATTTGTATTTATGTTTTTGTAAGTATATTACATACAAGAAATATATTAGTAAATACATTACTCATGTAAGAAATTATTACCAAAAGCATACTGGAAACTTTTATTTGAATTTAAGCAGATCCTTGTCGTAAAATGCCTACAAGTCACGTTAATCTTGAGTAATCTTGTATTAATGTTTATGAAATGGTTCGATACTTTATGAAAAAACTTATACCGGCTTTGATTTTTTACAATACTTGAAGACTTTATAACTTTAAGAGAATATTTTTGTATATTTATGAGGAAAATTAATGGCAAAAAATTTCCAAAAGTCTATCAAATTCTTTTGTTGAGCAGTGACGTAGTATGATGGATGAAGATATTTAAAATAATGTATTATTTTTAAAATTATGTAAATTTTTCCATTTTATGCTAAGAACAACTAAAAACCTTACTCAGGTTGTGTCACGCCAGGAGTTGTAACATTTAATTGAATAATTTTTGACAGAACTGCACTTCTCGTCATTGCGAATATCAAGAGTTTATGGATATTTAATTGATTTTTAAATCAAGTTTATGAATATTTTATATAAAAAGATGATTAATAAATAGGTGAGTGGCTATTTTTATTTTTACTTGCAATTTAAAGTGGATCAGTGTATCCAAACTCAAAATGAAATTCGAATCGAAGGGAAGAGCGCCAACTGCTATTGTATTTCAGGAGCTTGATGACAAAAAGTATACAATAAACGATAACTTTAATGAATCACTTTGATCATATTATCAAATTAAAGTATTTTATGTAAAATTATTAGTATGATAAATGTGTTATTTATTATGCTGTGTTATAAATGTGTTTTTATGTTATACACTCTAAATGTGGGGGTTGTAGAAAATGCTTCTGACAAAAATGGGAAACTACTGTAATGACTCGGGAATACTCGATCTAGAATAATCTTGTAATCTTGAGCGACAAAGAACAATGTTCTGAAGAAACTAAATTAAGCTAATTAGAAAGTATAAAACGACTTGGAGGTTACTTCAATCAGATGCTTCATCAGAATAAAAATGATATATACTAGTAAAAGAAGCTTTTAAAATACACACAAATATAATACGAAGAACATGGCGCAATTAAAAATATTAAGTCGAAAATTATTTTTAATTTACTAATTTTTGTCTTGTATGAATTTAGAATTTTAAAAATTTACTTAAATTTAAAATACCCGTTTTAATTTAGATAAAAAATAAGTTTGTTGTTTGCTGAGTTAAAAAAAATTGGTATTTTAATCTTATCTTAGAAAAGTAAATGCTTTTGTTTTCCTAATCATTTATAGTTCAATCAAGCATTGTTGTAACTTAGCAATAACCAAATCAAGTCCAACTAATTGAAAAAAATAATTAATGAATCAATAAGAACATATATAAAAAACCTTACTTAGAAACAAGTTTAAATCATTAAACTTTGAACTGGTATAAAATTTCATTAGTTTTTAAAAATCAATTAATTCCGCGTTGATAAATATTACTGAAGCTTATAACTACGAAAAAAGTTAAATTAATTCCATTCGTATTTTCAAATGGATTAATGATCATTACATTTAATTCTAAAAAGAAATAAATCTAACTAAGCACACGAAGAATATTTAGGAAGTTTTAAATCCAAAGTAAAATTGAATGGGGCTTTAAGCAATTAGGAAACTTTAGGAAGAAGTTTCCTTAATGAAGCATTTACTAGAAATAAATGTTATTTGCGCCTTATTTCCATTGCTGATGACTTCATAAGGAATTCAGGCATGAAAATATCCGAGGACGAAGAGAAGGAAATTTTTACCCATCAACTGGAAAGTTATTCATTTTAATAATAAGTATCATTTTACTAAGCAAAAAGGATCATATGCTCTTCCCTTTATAAAATAGGATGAATGTGATCAAAAAGGATCCCTTTATAAAATAGGATGAATGTGAAATTTTACAACATACAAATCTCTAATATTTTATACAAACCATAAGAAAACTTATATTTTGAAGTGTTTACCTACAACAGTTTATTCTGATTAGAAATTACATTTTAATCGGAGAAGAGAATATAAATCAGAAAATACAGTTACCTATATTTAATTTTAAGAATTTGAAGTTTACAGAGAAGAATATTAAGCTCCCATATATGAGAGCCGTTTATTTTGAAAGCTCCATTTATCTTCAAATCGAGATATTTAAGGATTTTCATTTCAATGAATTTAAAAATATACGTATAATAAGTCATCTTGCTTAAGTGTATCCAAGGGTGTTAACTTTATAGTTCCTATTAAAATAGTGGCAATTATTAAGTGAATAATTTGCGTTTTCTTATCAAAAATGGAGTTAGGCCACTTTCAAAATTAACAACTAGTTTCATTATAAAACTTAAAGGTGTTCAAGCCCATTCAACATAATTTAAGATGCTTCAAATTGATAAAAAAAAAAAAAAAACAATATTGAATTTATTTTACATATCTTTAAAATACTTCGGAAACATAATTTATGCGATTCAAAACATTTTTTAACTTCATAACTACAAACAAAATTATAAACATAAATTTATTGCTAAACAATGTACATTTTGTGTTATCACTTTGTTTGTCTATCAGAACTCTATTGGTCTCAGACAAATGACAGTCTAAAGAAGGAAAAAATGGGTGTGAAAGGGATTTGAAGAAATCATGATATCGCAATAAGTAAATTATGCACTTGAATTTTTCAGTTGTGATTTGTCTGATATACAGTGGTGTCAATATAATATTTTCTAACTTTCTTTGTCTACCCCGATGTGGTAATAAATTTAGTACTTAAAAATTTTAATACTCATTAATTGATATCTAATAAAAATTTTTTACACAGTTCATTTCTGATAAAACACATCCAACATGTTTTTAACCAGTTTATTGATTCTCCACTAGAATTCTTTACCCTTTTAAAAATTGCGTCTTCTAATAATTTTGTTGATACAAAATCTTCTTATCTCATTTCATTTACAATAAAATTATTTCCTTTCCAACACGTTTTAATAATCTTGAAGAACGAATAAATTTTTTTAACGAGATTTCTATTACGCCAAAATTTTTATGATTTGGTAAAAACGAATGTCCCAATATTTAATATTTGTGATCTATGTTTTCTACATTATTTTCCAAAGACTGGACAATTTTTAACCTCGTTAAAGCTACTTTAATATTTTGCCTAGCTCCCATTCTAATATAATGCGTCTTTCACTTAAAAATTTTAACATGTTTCAGAATGCTTGAAATAATTTCTTGAGCACCTCTGGGTGAAATAGTTTAATCCAAAACGTAAAAAATATCGTTATGAAATTTGTATAAATACCCAAATTTTGAACATATATATTGGGTTTGTAATATGATACTGAGGTAGTCAATTTGGGATACCTTCATCCCAAGTTAACTTCATTAGTTAACTTCATCACTGCTTTCCGACATTATCAATATTAAATATCTAAATTTAAGTATAAATGGAGTTAGGCCACTTTCAACTACACGATTCAATTATTACTCTGAAAACTTACGTGTCAAGAGTTATCGTATTTGCTCGGAATATAAGCAACCTGAAATGCTTTACTGATAAATAACATGAAGTTATACATGTAACCATGGTAAAAAGAAAAAACTGAAAAATGGAGTTCGGCCACTTTCAAAATAAATGGCTCATATATTAGAAAAATGCGTATTTTATTGTTCTACATATGCTTATTGATTATGTATAATACCAATTTATGCTAATAAATGTCTAAAAATAAAACACGTGACATGTTTATAAGAACAATTCGTGAAACAAAAGAAGAGTTCGTATAATAGTTTTCATAAAAAATGGTATATGCACAGTGGTGGAATTAAAAAAGACCATGCAGAAATTCAACAGTATTTTTGGTTGGTATAAGAGTTAACATGACACGCTTTTTCCGCCTTTATTTTCAACTCTGTATTTAGGTATTCTGACTATCCTATTATTAAATTTATATTGGGATTTACCCCACTCAGCAACCAATGTGTTCCGTTATATTCGTTGGAAATGGCTGATTTGCCCCAGCATGCCCCACATTTTAAATAAGAAGAGGCCATTACAAGCAATTTTCTCAGATTGAAAGCACTCGATTTTTGAAGGGCGAGTGTTGTACCCAAGATAAGTTCCGATCCATGCTTTTCTTAAGCAAAAACACATTTTCTTCTAGAATATGTCCCGATAAATTTGGCTTGTCAGAATTCCTACTTGAACATTTACATTGTTTTGGGAATCTAGAATAGCTCTATTCTGAATGAGCAGTTCTTTATCATGATTACGGTGTTCTTCATTGATGTTTGCCTTGGTGTTTATGAGATTCTAGTGTATTCTTTGTATTAAATTCTGACATGGATTAGAATCCAAGTTAAATAGAACGAAAAACATTGGAAATGCCAAACGCTTAGTTCCAGATTCCAACTACTCAAGGATAAAGCTAATGACATTGAATTGTTGTGAGTGAAACACATCTGATCATGGAAAAAATCTAAGTTATGTTACGAAATTGTGGTATCTATGATTGGGCAGGAATGATTCCATACTTCGTCTAATTTTTCAGGGAATTGCTGCCTAATACCAATCTTCTCTTGGCCATTGTAACTCGGAAATGACATTCATTGTAAGATCTACTATTGTTTCCACTAAGCTGGTCACCTTGATTATGAGAGCAGCTCCCTCTAGTTCAAAATAAAAGTAAGCATCCCATATTTCAATTTCTAAAATCCCTCTCCCTTTATTGTAACGCAAAATCTTTTTGTAACTTGAATTAATTTTTTTCCTTCATTTTGTGTATGAGGAAACAAAACGAGGTTCTGAAAATGACGAGGAAACAGTGAGCAGCAGGAGTTGAAAACGAAATGTAACAGATTCATTTGATTGTGATGTTGTTTTTTTATGCTCATAATCATTTTACATTTTTGTGTGTATGTATTAAATAAAAGTGTATTTACTTCAAAACTCAGAATATCCAATATAACATCCTTTTGGGAATTTTGACAAAACATAGGGATGACATCCTGTGAAATTAAAAGCTCCTCAGATTGGATATTTCTGTTACTTAAAAAATCATTTAAATGTGTCCTCTGCCACCCACCCTCTCTAATGTTCAGCGTACCTGACTAAGTATGGGGGAGGTCCTGGGTTCGAATCCCTGCTCGGGCATGGATATACTCTCTCTCTATCTTGTCTTTAACTTTTTCTTATATAAAATGAGTTGTGAATGGTTGCCTACCCTATAAACGGGTACCTATGAAATTTGTGTACTGAGGAAGTCGAACTTTACACTAAATTACGGCTTTGGGAAAGTGGAGCAGCGCACCCCATATTGCCAGCCTGGCTGGTTCACGAAAATAACAATGTGTGCTCTGTTTCATATTTATTTGGTAATGGTATTGTGCGACTGGCAGGTTTTGTTCTTGGTTTTTACTTGTAAATTATGAAGCCTCAAATATCTTCCAGACCATGGCACACAGCTATTGAGTGCCCTACTATATAAATTACAATTATTTCTGCATTTTGTTGTGATGAAGAATGAAATTCCTTAATATCTTTTGATATCAGTAAAAAATCTTTAACTGATTTAGAGAGAGAACCAGTATCATACTTTATTAATTTCGTCAGTGAAAAATAGTTAATATAGAAAGTAATTAATAATCCAGTTAAGTTTGAATATTTCAAAAGTGCCTCATTGTTTTCCCCTTTTATGTATGTCCAATTTCAGCTGTTAACAAACATGAATATTTTAAGATTTTGAATAATGATGGAAAAAGTTTAATCTATAAACTATTGGAAACTTAAGAGAAATTAGTATATTTTGATCTCTTATAAGTAAATCAGTAAATTAATATTTTTCGCTACATCCGCACTCGAATGGTTAGTGCTTTCACCATCTGCTTAACTGTCGTT
Organism: Latrodectus geometricus; assembly: GCA_026290005.1. Taxonomy (NCBI): domain Eukaryota; kingdom Metazoa; phylum Arthropoda; class Arachnida; order Araneae; family Theridiidae; genus Latrodectus; species Latrodectus geometricus. Next base: position 16,842 of record JAPDSC010086026.1, on the reverse strand, counting down.
TCCACCTCTGGATTGAATATTTGTAGAGATTTGTAATCTACTTTAAGATGGAAGGTCTGATCTAATTACCATTGGTATTTAAAAATTAGTTGGTGAGAGAGGAATTAACCAAACCTTTAATAAGTTGTTATTTTGAATTTTGCAATCTAAATTATTATGATAAAATGCATAAATTATGAATCGGTTCTAAAGATAATTTATAGATTTTTCAATGTTTGATCAGATTCCTGGTTATCATATATAGAAATGCTTATGCAGTTTATATTATTCCATTTATATTTCGATTTATATAAAATTTAATTTTCATTTTAATCTTTAGGATCCTATATGTTTGGTCTATAAATAAATAAATTCTTACGTAAAAACATTCAAATATTCTTTAATATATAGTTAAAAATTTGTTTACTAAAAAGCAAAAGAAAAAAATTTCACAGTTCTTTCCTATCATTTTAACTAGAATTTCTTCGGCTTAAGCGCATTTTAAACATTGCTTTCACTTCTCGATAAAATCGATAGATAATATTAATCTGCAATAATCGATGTTTATTATCAAATAAGAAAAAATTGCTTTGTTAAGTTAAATAAAGCTTCTCGATTCAACGTTCTTATTCTTTAATAACTTATTCATCGAAGTAATCACCATCATATGAAACAATATAATTGAAGACAATACAATGCAATACACATCGATAAAATGTCTTGTCTTCAGCAAAGTTGGCAACTAAATGTTCAACTCTAATTTCGTCATCATTTCTGCTCGCACCTTGATCTACTTTAAGGACCCGGAATCTACCCTTAAATCCAAAATAAAAGACTGGAAGCAACCCTTAAATCCAAAATAATCCAATAAAATTCCAAATATCTAAGATCGATGTACAAATAAAATGAAGTATAGTGTTTCAAAAGAGTTCCTTTTGCGGCTAATTCTGTTTTGATATATTCAACACTATAAGATCTTTTTTTCATTCGATTGTTCCGAGGCACAAATAACGTTAATTACTACAAAGTGTGCCTGCAAAATAAAATTTGTTTGTCACTTAACAGTCACATTTTTACATACCAAGAATCAATAATTTTAAGTTGATTTCGAGTCACTACATCTAAAACCAAGGTGATAATCTTAAACTACCAGGAAAATAACCCAAGTAACTGAACCGAAGACCAAAGTCGTTCAATTACCAACTCGACTCTGCAATTCATTTTGATGCAGTAATTACATTTGTGTTGTGTAGTTTGGCAACGCTCAATAAGATCTAAACCTTTTTTCGCATTCGAAGCGCAGTCTGCTTCTGATACAAAGGAACTTCCCAACAAGCATTTTAATTATTGATTCTTTTAGGAGACATACTTTCGCTTAGGAACTCATAAAATACAATATAAGTCGTTACTCACTGTACACACATATATATAACTCTTTACGACAGATTTACTCTCTAAAAAGAGATTAAAAAGGATTTTAGTTCGTGACGAATTTCCACAAACACAGCATTAAATTCTTGAAACGAAATAGTAATTTAACAGCCGTGGGAATTGAATCTTTTATTACAACCAATGATATAAATTCGTATGACTGGAGTTTGAGATACATTTTTCATTACATGTCCCCTGTAATTAATCTTAAAACAATTTCTTTTTCAGTTATTATACATTCTTATTATTTATCCCTATATTCGTCACTTCTGATGGGTGAAAAATAATGAATACTTGTCAAAGATAGAGATAGCTTTCATAGAAATACTTGAAATAGAACAGAAGGATAAATATATCGTTTTGAATTTCGTGAAAGAACCCTGTTTGCTTAGATTTAACACCTTTCCCAGCTTGTGACTGTTCAGTTTCATACACACACATATCAATTGGGACGATACAAAAATAATTCCTATTGTTGTTGTCGTGTCTATGAGTAAGTGTGAAGTGCAAAAAAAAAAAAAGTCTACAGTCCACCAAAAGTCTTGTTGATGAGACCTACTAGTTCTGAAGCCCGGTGGCTATGGAGGATCTCAATTGGTGGAGCTCCTAGTTCGAAGAGGGAGCGGATAATGGCTTGCCAGTTTAAGACATGATCTGGAGTTAATTCGGATTGAGGACAGTGCTCACAGTTGGGATAGGATTTAATACCAGTTGGTGATATCTTCATGCCCTTGAAATGTCCAGTACGCAGCCGAGCTATTGTAGAGGAGAGGTTTCTTGGGCAGTCTAGATACGGGATTGTTGCCTGGTCAAAATGCTGATCATAGATTCTTCGCCTGGCAACGGCATTTGCGTCTGTACAGGTGACTGTTCGAGGTTGCTCTTTATCTCGTGCTTCTTTTGCAAGGGCATCTGCACATTCGTTTCCCTCAATACCCACATGTGCAGGAATACACTGGAGAATGCATGGAATATTTAGAGAGTGAAGAAGGGTATTAATATTTCCCGTCTGTGCTGACTCACCGTTTCGTATGGCTTCTAAAGCTGATTTAGAGTCTGAGAAAATTACAATTTGTTCAATCGAGTCATCAAAGGGAGAAAAATAGAGACAATGGGTAAGAGCCTCTTTAATAGCACCTAGTTCACTAGTGAAGTTTGCGGAAATTTGGCCAGTGGGTATTTTAAGCTTGACATTTTCTGAGGGGTAGAGGATGTAGACGCCAGCACCTCCTCTATTACAATCTAAAAATAATTCCTAACAAAATGAAATATAGAATTTTTAAATTTACATAAAAGAAATGTTTTTTCAATAAATGTTACCTTTTTTTTAACAAATTTTCATTCGTATTTGAAAAGTTAGAATTCCTAAGACTAGTGGAAGACCATTTGCGCCAAGTCATGTTTCCTCGTCGGAGAAGATGTGTTAATTCTAATTTGAGTTCTTCAAACTCAAAGCGTCGGTGAGGCAATCATCCATGTAAACATTTTGAGGTACTGCCTTAGAAATTAAAGAAAAGTTTACTTCAAAGAAGGAAAGTTATTGCACAACAAAGGTTCTGCAATAGCTCTCCTCCTTTAGAGCAAATTATTGCAGAACCTTTGTTGCAAAGTATGGATATTCCATATGTAACCGTTCATAATTCAAAAACTTAAATTGATGCGGCTTTTGAAATAATTCTAGGAAGTTCAGTTTGAGAAGGAAATCATCCAAAACATTTGTTTTATACCTGGAGTGAATGCTTAAGCGTGTTTTCTAAATCTAATTAGAATGAAGAAGAGATCTTCCTGGAGCACTGCTCTCTTGCTTAGAAAGAATTTCCACTAAAAGCACTCGTGTTGAAAACTACACGAGTTTTACTTGATGGACTGCAGTAGTTAGTATCCTTCTTGGATGTGTCTTCTTTCAACTCTTCCACGTGCTTTAATAATTCCTATTTGCTGAGAAAATCTGAATAAAGTGTTTGCATTATGGGATCGCGTTCTAAACGCATTCATAACTGCTCTAATTTTTTTTAAGTTCTAACAGAAAAGCTATGACTTTTAAAATAATATAACTTAAAAATCGTAACTTTATAAATAAATTAAAAGTCATAACATTTCTTCGGAAGAATCAGGTTTGAAGGGCATTTTCACAACGTATTTACCATTCGGTTTCTCATAATGAGTTTTTGTGAAATGTTCGTTGCAATACTTTAAATCATCTTGTTGAAAGTTTCGTTTGTTTCTACTTCTTTGATTTCCATAAAACATTTGAAAGTTTCATAAAGAATGTCTAGGTTTTTAATTAAAAAACGCTGTTTTGTGGTATTACTCTAACAGAATTATCTGAATTAACACCTGAAACAAGATAACCAAACAATCGGATTGTAAGAATAAGTTGTCTGTTAGATTTATTTTAACGTCATTTAATAATGAAAAGAACAAATTTGCACCTTAAAATTTTTCCTTAAAGAAGCACCTTAAAGACTTTTTAAGGAATACAAAATGATGGATCAGCTAGAGAGAGAGAGGCAGTTAAAATTGCATACAATCTCTGCCACCAAATTGGATTTTGTGCCTTCATCAGTAGTGGACTCGTAACACTTTAAACTTTTGTTTTCATAAATTTTCTATACCATAGACACAAACAACAAACACATGTCAGGCTAAATTAAAAGGTAAGTGCCCAAATGCCTCAATATTTCATTTCTCATGCTTATTCTGCACATTTTGATATGTAGATATTAGAGATAGGGTGATTAGAGTGAGAATTGTGGCACTTTTAATTAAAGTAAACAAACCATGTTTTTTTGGTATTTTCTTGTTAAATTTTACACCTTTTTCAATTATGCGCTAATAACTCTCGCTCTAATTTTTTTTCTTCCCTATGGTTCTTCAGTCTCCCATCACTATATGTACTGCAATCGTGTATTTATTCTAAATCCAACTTTTCGCAACTAAGCCTGTCCCCCTTTTCATTTCACTCTTAACCCTTTGGTCACTTAATTCCCACCCTAATTAGTTAAAATTAAAAAAAAAAAATAAACAGCAAATATCTCGGCCCCTATTTGTGGTATCGACACCGTTCTAATTCCTATGATCCTTTCTTTTTACTGTGCTTCTCATGAGACCACTTAGAAGTTTCTATCTAAATTTTAACCCCTTTTTCTCATTTTTAACACATTACTGGACTTGTCTTTTGCGCTCGATAGTTAGCCTTACTACAGCTCTCAATTCATTAGACAATGATCTACTTATTGCATACTTTTGACACTATCATTACTAGGTCCAATTATTTACCATCTTTATTTATTTAGTTTTTTTTTTCTTATTTTAATTTTTATTTATTTTAATTTTGTTTCTAGTTTCTATTTATTTTTTTTTTATTTAATTTGTTTTGTTCTTAAATTTTTAACTGAAACAACTTCTTTTAACTTTCTCCATTGTTATTTTGTTGATAATAATGTTCCAAAGTACTACTATAGTGGAGTTATGGTAATCAATGCAATTTACCCCTGATGTGCCTGCTTCCTCTATAATTTAATATAATCAATCTCAATACTCAATTTTATTTTTCATGTTGTTGACTAACCTATACTCGTGTTGGCAGCCCACACTTTGTATCTGCAAACTGCAATTTAAACTACATGTTTTAAGGTTGACCAACGGATGCTATTCCCTACTAATGCTTTATTAGTCTAATCTCTATGACAAAATAGTACCGTACAAATGTTCTATAAGTTCGTTATTAATACCATAGTGAACCATCTGTATTTCATTTTCCCAATATAATCTAGCATCATTGTTTAATGTATTTTCTTTTATTTTTTATTTATTTTTCTCCACCTACACAGGAGACCGCTCAGTTAACAATTAATTTCTTATCGTTTTCCTATGTGTCGGGTGTGTGGGGTATATTGGGGGGAATAGAGGGGCATCTGGGTCACTGCCTATTTCATGCTCATCAAACTTAGTTTTTTCGCACCATCCACTTGTTCGAACTTGTGCATTACCACCTGCTACCCATTATGTCAACACAATGGATAGGGTAGCCTCACCCTCTCGAAGTCCAATCTTTATCTCAGATCAAACAATCCTCAATAACGATGTACAATTTCATAAAATTCCATGTAATACCATCCAAACAACCATTGTTAACAGGGAACTACTTGCAACTACCCCCCTTTCAACAAGAAATAGATTCTACTCCCAATTTGGACTTCAGCACCCTAAACTTATTGGAGGACCTGGAAAATATTATTGAAACAAAATCCGGAGGCAAATATTGTCTACCACTAAATGAGCGAACATTAGCCTACACTCTTGTAGGACAGCTAAAGAACCAGCTTAAACCAAAGGCAGAAGAGGACCTACAACACATTGCCAATCTTTCAGCAAAAGTAGATCAGATTAATGAAAGTGTAAAAGCCATGAAGGATCTACAAGCAGATAGTAATCCCTAAAAGGTTGACGTACAGCGAAGTCCTTAAAATGCGCACGGAAAAAGAAAGGAGCAACACCCTCATGATCAAACCTTCAGAAAATGAAAGCGTGGATACTCTAAAAGATAATCTTATTAATCTCAATAGCTAACTATGCCCAAAAAAAGTAGTTTGGGGTAAAAAAGTGCCAAATGCTGCTCAAAAGAAGCAAAATATTTGCTTAAAAACCAGCTTACAAAGCACAACATAAATATAGAAGAACCATTTACTTGACACAGAAAACTCATCTTGTTAAACACACCAAATCATATTAATGAAGACAACATACACAGATTACTTAGTAGCAACAGTCAGGAAATAAAACTGGATGCCAACATCAAAATCACAGAAATCAAATCTCACAAATTTAAAGAACACGCCCAACACTTTTTTGGACAGCTCCGTTACTTTTATTATCGAAGTTAATAAAGCAACGGAGAATACGACTACACTACAACGCCTAAAATCCATTCTTTTTGGATTTCAAGAGGCATTTATCCGACCATTCAGGAAAACCATTCGTTGTTTTAACTGCCACGACTATGCATAGTCGTGGCAGCCATGGCCACACAAGTAGCAGCTGTAAGTACAGCAAAACCCGCGGGAAGTGCGGTTTCAACCATAATGAAGAGGATTGTCAAGCGGAACACTTAGAATGCATAAATTGCCTGGTGGCCAACAGACAGGGAGCTCACTATAGCACGCACACACAGCGTACTCCTCACGATACCCAGTTTATCAACTACACCTGCATTAAACTTCATGCCCACAGTGACAACCTCAGACAATCAAACAACGACTACTACGACTCAAGGAAGAAATCCAGTTCCACGGAGCTTACACAGCTCCATGAATAATACTACTATTATACAAATCAATCTAATGTGGTCCAGTGCACCAACAGACCAGTTTCAAATTATCGCAAACCTTCAAAATGTTCATATTTTTATTATACAAGAACCACGCATCAACAGCAATAATCAAATTCTTGGTATACCGAGGTCCTGGTAATATTGCCTCTCACACAATGGAAAGGCCGGAATCATAGCCATCTCAAACCTAAACCCAATCTTCATTGGTCAAAGGGAAACATCGGTTGCAGTAAAGTTCATTATCAGCCAAAAACCTCACACTATCATTTCTGCCTACAGCCCGCCGCAAAACCATAGGTTATGTGACAAACAAAAATTACTCTTAATGATGCACTTAAAGAGATCAAGCATTTCTACAGACAACTAGGCACTGAGGACTGCTTGATAGGGGTAGATCTGAACGCACATCATTTACTTTGGGGACACTAGGACAATGACCATCGAGGAGAGAACCTGCTGGATTTTATAAGTGCCAATAACCTACACCTTCTAAATACCATGGGAGCCTCACTCACCTTCCTCTCCTCAACCCATGAAGGGTGGCCAGACATCATCCTCGTCTCCAACATTCAGCTTGCCTCCTCTTTAGTACGAGCTCCCTAGCTAGAAATTCCATCCATTTCGCCACAAAAATTCTCCTGGATTTGTTTCCTCTACAAACTACTAATAACTTCCACTACAATCACATTGACGATGAATCAGAACCACCCCTCAGTAAAGGCGAAATTAGCAGACTAATCGCCTCCCTTCCAATTAGCAAATCGCCTGGTCCTGATGGCATTGATAATATTATTCTTAAACAAATCCGAAAACACAACCCTGACCTACTCAGTTCTTTCCTAAACATATGCTGGAAACTGAGTCATTTCCCTAAAAGCTTGAAGTTTGGCTTGGTCACCCTGTTCTATAAAGAGGGCAAGGATAAACATGCAGTAAATTCCTATCACTCAATAACCCTATTAACAACCCTAGGGAAAGTGTTGGAAAAAATTATTACTTCAAGGCTTTCGTACTATTTAGAAAACAACAATCACCTCCACGACAGCCAATTTGGCTTCAGAAAAGGAAACTCTGTTGATGATGCCCTCAATCACCTCATGCTTAATATCCAAATAGCCAAAGAAAAAGCAAATCACTGCTCCATCATTTCGATTGACATCAAAGGCGGCTTTGACTCAGCTCCACACGACTCCATCCGAGATGCCTTAGTGGAGAAAGGCTGCCCAGCTAAAATCAAAAACATTAAGTTCAGCAACCTCGCAGATAGAGTAGTAGCAATAAGTACAAGTCAAGGCCTAGTGAAACAAAGTCAACAAAGCAACAAGGCTCCTGCAGTGGACCAATAATGTGAAACTTACTTGCAGATGCGACCCTGCAGACCACTGGTCTAAGATAGGGAAACATCAAGATCCAAAGTCACACATAACGTTACAAGCTTTTGCAGATGATTTCACGTTTGTGGTAGCTGCAAGTGGCGAACGGAAACTCTGACAAGTTGCTACTGAAGCACTTAACATCTTTCAGGAATGGACAAACAAGCACAACTTGAATATCTCTGTTGAAAAATCGAGCTACTTGCTATTTACAAGATTGCAATGTGACCCAAATATTTACTGGAATAATACCAAGATCAAACGATCTAAATTTATCAAACTGTTGGCCATCACCATCGACAAGAAACTTAACTGGTCCAAGCATATTAAACTCCAAGGAGCCAAAGCTTCAAGAATCCACCAAAAGTATTAAGATTGGCAGGAACCACATGGGGTTTCATACGAAAACAAAGGATAACTCTATACCAAACTATAGCTGAGCGGATCATTGCCCATGGATCCCTGATCTGGGGAATGATCTCATAGTTAATAATCAATTATTCCTAGACAGGATCCAAAGGCAGTTCCTCCTAAACATCACAGGAGCCTTTAAGACCTTTAAGTAATTGCAGGCACTCCACCACTTAACCTAACTATCAGAAAGGAATCCTAATTCAAGCATATTCTAAAATTCACCAACAAGAACATCATTGAGAACAGAATGGCTCAAATCACAATTCAACCAGAAGTTTTCCCTGTTGACTGCAAAATAAACCTGAACAAAAACACCCAGCCAACCACTAAGAATGTCAAATCTTGTTTGATGAAGATTTGACCAAGATGAGTAAGGAACTATGGTGTTTTACCTAGACAAATTGTGTTCTACCTCACTACCTAGACTTTCTTTTGTAGGATAAAACTTATGTTTTATAATTTTCCTATGCAATAGCAGAAATCTGACTTAGTCTTCTTGATGTAGGTCTACACTTGGTTTTCGTCTGTACATTTTCGTAAATATTTCTCATCTCTCTAAACCAGTGTTTCTCAACCTTTTAGTATTCATGGCCCAATTTTCAATCATAATTTTCATTGCACCCCCCCTCCCCACCACATACAATAAAATATATACAATAATAATGTATTTTGAGTATTTTGGCGCTAAACCTACACTACAACCTTAATTTTAAATTTTACAAATTACCAAGAATACCGAAATTTATTGACATTTTGCAACACCGATCCTCAGCATTGAAAAAACAAGAATCCTATGCTTTTTTATTGCTCTTGCGTCCCGCCATGCCGGGCATTCTCACGGTTTCGCGAGAAGTTTCGATTTGTCTGGTCAGCAAAAAATTAAGCTAGGAGCGTGCGCAGATGTGAACAAATATTTTCTCATAGGGAGAAGGAAAAAGTTCTATGATGCCAATTTCAATTCCTGACAATCTCATTCGAGTCGATCCTTCTATCGCTATTGAATCTATTCTGAATGTGTATATTATATATATTTTCGTGTAATTGCAATTCACCGTATTAAATATTCACGGCAGCAGACTTATGCAGAATCATGGATAAATTTTGAAGCGGGCGTAAGCGAGCATTAGACGATAGACAAGCATCAACAAGTACACAGATGAGCGTGGTTCCGAAAATAAAATCAAGAAAATATTATCAAGAATACTTATATTTTGGGTTCACTAGTACTGAAGTAAATGAAGAAGAAAGACCCCTGTGTATCATTTGCTCAAAAATGTTGGCGGCAGACAGCGTGAAACCTAATAAACTTAAACGACAGTTGGAAACGCTTCATAGTGAGTACGTAAACAAACCCAGAGAATTCTTCGAATTAAAATTAAAATCATATGAAAAGCAAAAATCATTGTTTAAAAAAACTTTGTCTGTGAATGAAAAAGCTTTAATTGCCTCTTACAAAGTTTCATATAAAATAGCCAGATGTAAAAAGCCTCACACCATTGGTGAAGAGCTTATTTTGCCAGCCGCGATTGATATTGTAGAAATTATGTTTGGAGATAATTTTGCAAAACAAATGCAGTCTATACCTCTTTCAAATGATACTGTTGCCCGTTGAATTGCTGATATAGCTGAAGATGTAGAGTGCCAGCTTTTGTCGAAGTTAAGTTACAAATTTTTTTCAATAAAACTCGATGAGGCAACAGATAGTAATAAAGATGCTCATTTCATTGCCTATGTTAGATTTTGTGATGATTTGTCAGTAGTAGAAGAATTACTTTTCTGCAAACCAATAGAACTCAAAGCAACAGCACTCGTTTTATTTGCTATCTTAAATGATTTTATAAACGAGGCAAACATAGAATGGAAAAATTGCGTCGGAATATGCACGGATGGTGCTCGTTCTATGTCAGGAAGATTCCAAAGTATTCAAGCACTTGTGAAACAAAAATCGCCACAGTGCGTCTGGACACATTGCATGATCCACAGAGAAGCTTTGGCTTCCAAAGAAATGAGTCCTGGTTTGAATATTGTGTTAACTACGGTTGTAACCGTAGTAAATTATATAAAAATGGGAACCCTGAAATCAAGAATCTTTACCACACTTTGTAAAGACATGGGTGCAGTACATTCAGCGTTACTATTTTATTGCGAGACAAGATGGTTATCACGAGGGAAATTTTTGCAACGTGTTTATGAATTAAGAGAAGAAATCGCCGTTTTTCTAGAAGAGGAAAACAGACCGGAAGCTGAGAATTTTCGCAATAGTTTATTTGTGTTGAAATTGAGCTACATGGTTGACATATTCGAGAAATTAAATAGCTTGAATCTTCAACTGCAAGGAGCAAATACACATATATTGGATACGAGTGATAAAGTTAATGCTTTTTGTAGGAAATTGGAATTGTGGAGCAGAAATTTAAAGCAAGAAAACTTAACAATGTTTGCAAATTTGAATGATTGTATTAAAACTTACAAGGCTGAAGAACAACATGTAAAAGTTGTTTTTGTAACCATTGAAAATCATTTAGCAATGCTAGCAAAGAATTTTAAAAAGTACTTTCTTGCTGACGACAAACTGATATTAAGTTACAAGTGGGTGAGGGATCCATTTCAAAATATTCCCGAAGGACTCTCAATCGAAGAGGAAGAAACCTTCATTGACTTCACGGCAAGCGGCGAAACCAAAAGACAATTTAGTAATAAATCACTCTTTGAATTTTGGGCAGGAGTGGATGATGAGTTTTCTGCACTAAAAACAAGGACATTTCGCATTCTACTACCATTTTCAACATCTTACCTTTGTGAAACAGGATTTCCTGCGGTGGCTTCTTTGAAGATAAAATATAGATCTCAGCTAAATATAGAAAAAGAACTGAGAGTGTCTATTTCTAATATTAAACCCTCCTTCGAAAAACTTTGCTCTGAAAGACAGGCCCAAGGAAGTCACTAATAATTATTAAATTTGTTTTTAATTTAGTAAGTTGTTTTAATTTAATAAGTTAATTATTGAATATTTCGAAATGTATTTTGTTTTGTATGTGTGTGTGTGTTCTTTCCTTTCAGTCACTTAATCATTTTTTTAAATAACATTTTCTCTTGGATATGCTCGCGACCCCCATTAGTATGCTCGCGCCCCCCTAGGGGGGCGCGCCCCACAGGTTGAGAATCACTGCTCTAAACCATTTAATCGAATCACTCTACTTTTATAATGTTTTGTATTTAACCAAGCATTTTTACTCTGTTAACTTATAATATGTTGGAAGCAACGGTAAGAACTAGTTTGCCAAATCTATTTCTCACATCCAGTTGTTTCCCTTTTTTGTCTGAATGTTAATGCACCTGAACTGTGTAGAAACTGAAAAATTATTATGACTCCACCTCTGGTGCATTTTCCTCATATGTTTTGTTAGTTTTCTAATTTGCTTTCTATGTAACTAGCATACGTATCATGTTGGTTGCGATGAACTTTATTTGTTTTGATTGTTTAGTATCAATACAATTGTAACAAATTGTTTCAACTGTGTCTACCTTTGTATAACCAGTTCTATGTTTAATTAACCTATCCTTAGGCGGCAGCTAGCAGGAGCTGCGTTATGCCCTACAACAGTACTGAGCCGTTGCGTTGGGGGCTTGGATTCACAGACAGGTGTCAAACTCCTCAAGCGCTCTTTGACTCTTCTCCCTCCATTAATTCCCATCTAACTTGCAAAAACCTCCTTGGGTCAGGTACAGGGGTGTTGTTTGGTGTTAACTTAACTTAACAAATGTCGCCAAGGAGTACAATGCTACTCGTTCAGATTGTAGGCGTGTTTTTAATTAACGTGTTGCCACTGCTGGCTCGCAAACTTTTAGTGTTAAGTAGTGCTGCCACAAGTCTTACTGGTTCGAAAGGAATCAAACTGCTTAAAACTTGCGTGAAAACTACAATCATTATTCCTATAAAAGTGCATGCCTTGTCTCATTATTTAATAGAAATTTATGCCATATGGGGTAGCTTTCTATCTATATTTGCAACTTCCAAGATAAAATAATTTAAGATAAACTTCCAAGGTACTCCCAATGCAACAAAGAAGATATTTTGAACTGTTTTTATTGCAGTTGAATGAAGTTTTTCGTGCAAATGAAACTCAGTAGTTTATTGAAGTAAACGTCAAATGCTCTTACATGTAGCAGTTTGTATTGACATATAGATTAATCAAAAATATTGATTTAAAAATTTATAAAATTCTACGTTCTTTTTCAAAAAGTAATATAGTACATATTTAAAAGCAAAAAATCATCCCATTTGTTTTCCTTGAGAATATTTTTGTAATTTAATTTTTATTTTCACAAACGAGGCATTTAACAAAATTAAATTTTTTCTACAGTATTTACAATCGAAAATGAATTTTTCACTTTGTATTATTGATCGATTATAAAAGAAATAGATGAAAAACAGTGGAATCCATCGAGAATCGCTGAAAAGTCTCCATATATTTTTAAGCGTTTTCTATTAAAAGCTTTTAAATATTATTCCCTGAAGAAAAGAAGTAGCGAGGAAAAACTGATAAAAGTATATTTTTATAAACAATTCATAATACTTTGGGAATAAATGCATTACGTATTATCAGAGAATAATAATTTTTCATAAAATAATATGTAATTGATGCCTAGTTTTAATAATAAAAAAAGAAATACGAATGCATAAGTACATAGCGTATATTGTTAATCAGTTGGAAAAGAAATTAAATGAGTGTTGAATAATTAATTGGATATTTAAGAATATATTCTGATATCCATTTGTTATTGAATTAATCATGCTTTTTATCCTTCATTTTATTTACTTTTGCTTCAAGTAATAACAAGTTATTAAAAATTTGAACTATGAAAAACAAATACTAAAATATTATTACATTTATATATCAAGAATAATTCATTATTGTCAAAAGGAAGGAAAAACTTGCATTTTCTTAATTTAAAAGATTTAAATCAAGAAAAACTTTTCATTGGAAAATCCTCATTGAATTATTTTATTTAAACAAAACTATCCACAAATATAAATATATACTATCATTCAAATAATATATTTTGGAGCAAATAAAATTACTATTATTAAAGTTAATAATTTTCTTTTTTTTTTATATTATTGCTTTCTATAAACATGTCACCAAATATGAATCCTAAGGGAAATTCTAATCTTAATTTTCCCCGTTTTTCAATTGATTTTACCCCATTTCTTTAATCTTAATTTTTTTCTCTAATTTTAAATTGAGCTTTCACAATTTGACTGATAAAAAGGCATTCACATCTTCAAACTTCAATATGCACGAGAAAAAATCTAATAAGTATATTAATTTATTTAAAAATGAATCATTAATAATATAAGTGCGATTATAAAAAAAAATTTCAAAAATTGATATTTATTGTGTTAAGTTTCCGATTGCTTACTTCTTTAAAGTCGATTCGAGTTTATTAAACACCAAAAGCTGCCATATATAATTCTAAATTACGATCATATGCTTAAAATTTGGGGCACATTATATACTTCAAGTGCCGGAAAAAATTAGTACACTTACTTAATATTGCCTAAACTCTCCCCAGACCCACAGACATTCTGTAACATGACACTGACTTTACTTAGATGTGAAGGTATCCTCAGGGCAACTCACACTGTGAATTCAAGAATCCATAGGAGATCGCCAATAAGGTTAGAATTCCCGGAGTACAAGACAAATCGCCAATAAATAGTCTATCATTAGAATCAGGAGTCGCATGCAGAAGCAACAATGGATGTATGATATATCGAATTGTTTTGCCGAAACTGGTAAACCGAATGCATAATGTTTATGAATGAATGTAAGTGATGACACAGGATGCTTACGTGTCTATCACATTTCGTCTGATCTAAATGTATCTATACCACTAATGAACACGCTCTATACCATCATAGAGGTTCCCCCCCCCATTTGATGGGTTCCTATAGCATCATGTTTTCTCTATGAGTTTATCAGACCAATAGAATTTGAAACACGATCCGTCATAGCAGAGGTAGAACGTAAAACGTTGGTGGACTCATATGAAGTGTAAAGTTTCATGCACTGCAATCAACAATGGTTGTTGTTACGCCAGCATACTTTCTTGTACTCAGCTCATTATTAAGTTCTGGCAGTTAGATGAAAATAACCAGAAGGAAGTCTTCACAATTTAGAAGAAGGTACCATGCAGAAGACCTCCCATATTTGACCCCTCCTAGAGCTAATATTTTACTTGGAGAATATTACAGCCACTACATATATTTAACGCACTCCATTCGCTTTAAATGAACACAATGGATCTTAATATGTCGTGCTCCATGAGTAAAATGATCCCTCTGGATGTTTGCTTTTAAATTACAAAGATCCCTTTCAGTGGCACACCCAACATGACACCACTTCCACGCCGTAAAAATCCTTTAGAGCAACATAAATCACAAATCTGTCTTTTTAAACGAAACAACACATCATTACTGAATAATTTATGATTAAATACATAAAATGATGAGTTGATGTCTAAGGCGTGAATGACATATAAACCTAAAATACGTACAAAAGAGAAATTGTAAGTACATAGCACACGAGTGGAAACATTCTACAGTTGGTCATGAGCACCTAGTTAGAAAAAAAATTAGCTACTTTTTAATTGGGGATAAAAGGAGAAATTCTCGAATTACAAAGGAATTTAAAAAAAAAAACTTTTCTTAGAATAATTAACATGCTTTATTATTCAAAATTTTATTTTTTGGCTGTTAAAAAAAATTCTGATGAAAGATATTGTAGGATAAAGTCAAGTTTCTTTCAAAAAATTGTTCAACGTTATAATTTAAATTTCAGAGATCATAAAAACGTCGTCAAATATGCGTTTTATTGAAGAAGCAGATACTGATTATAGGAATCGAGGAAGAAGCATTGGAAATTACCAGAATGTTTGAGACTGTTTGTTTAAAATATATTTATTATTATTATTACTAAAAGATACTATTGTTGCAAAATGCAAAATGTATTGCTTAAAAATATCAATGAATTCAAGTTCTATGTATGGATATATAGCGCCAATCAATAACCGAAAATAATACATTTAGTTTTAGCCTAAACAAAGTTAAACACTCTAATATATATATGTAGTGTAAAAAATCAAGAATAACTAGTCGAAAATATTCATTCTTTCTATTTATTACTAATTAACAAAAACAATTAAAATGCTGTTATATCGAAATTCGAATAAACAAGAGTGTA